>DWUN01000621.1:0-21162 GCA_018249975.1 Passova gellias
TTCGGCGGTCCGTAATAAAAGTATTCTACAAAATTAAAATGCTCCCCAAAGTCATTATTCCACGCAGACGAAGTCGCTGGGAAAAGCTATTTCACTACGAAATAACAATACACTTTTATTTATACACTTGTGGTATTTTTGAAGCCAAATTCCTGTACGAAATGATGAAAGGAGATGCTTACTTAATTGACAATAAATAATTTCAACTTTTTTTACAAACCTTTTATTAGTAAACATTTTTTTACAAACCTTTTATTAGTAAACATTTTTTTACAAACCTTTTATTAGTAAACATTGTTTTACAAACCTTTTATTATTTGAACACAAATTATAGTGCGGATTGGGATACTTTAGACAACACAGTATATATTTACAGTATATATTACAGTAAATATTTACTTTGTAACATACTTCTTTTGATATTCAAATTTTGAATTACAAAAAGCTCGAAACCTGTCAGCGGTGCGTACTTAGATTTGAACCCAGATACCCACAGTAGGATCCTTAATTTTAAACCACTAGCCTCTTTATCAACTCGAAAACTGTCCTCGTCTATAATAATTGTAATAGCACTTAGCTTTATTCCGTTTTAGATTAGGTCCTCTAGTTGTACTGATGCACTTTATGTTGGTATTCAATAAATACATTTATCCAACACAAACGCTGATGAAGTAACAAGCATAGAGTAGTGTTGATAACAATGTTCACATCCGTTCATTACCAGAGTAACTCATTAAACGTAAGCCACCACAAGCTCGATCGATCGATGGCTTGCATATTTAACGAGGAAATCTCTACTTCCCTACTAATATTATATTATCTGAATGTCAGTTTGTTTGTTACGCTTTCACGCGAAAACTACTTAACTGATCATCGTGAAACTTTGTACACGTATTTCTGCAGGTATTAGAAGTAACATAGGATACTTTTTAGAAATTTTATTTTTTACGAAAGAGAAAAAAAATTAAAATGCTGTCCAAAATCACCAATATACGCGGATGAAGTCGCAGGCAAAAGCTAGTACTAATATAAAATAATACAAGTAGCTGTTACCCGAAAATTCGCCCGCGTCATTCACACGTCATACAATTATTGCGCCCGTAACGCCATCTGTAGTGATTTATTTGATTAAAACGTGTTTTCCTTTGAACGTTCGATATTCTTCGTGAAAAACAGTAGCTTATGTCAATCTCCAACCCTTCAACTATCTCCATACAAGAAATCACATAGATCCGTTGTTCCGTTGTGACGCGAAAGAAGGACCAATAAACAAACAAACTCATAATCCCATTTATAATAGTAGTATGGACAGCATATAATATGTATGTAGATAGAGTTTTAGCTGAGATTTTAATTACATAGTTATGCTAAGCAAGACGGTTGTCGAGATGAAGCTTTTGACAATTTTATGCAAAAATGGGTGAAGTTAAGCTCAACTGAAATAGATTACTTTGAACGCCTAAAGATAGTGTTATAAATATGAGCATAGTAAAATTGGCCCCGCGAGAGTTAATACCAGTTACCCATCTAATAGCCACGACGCACTACTGTACAGGTAAAATATTGTCATGCTTTTAGGTTTATTGCTCCCAAGTTGCCCATTACTTAGATACGAATGGGCAAGTGTAGCGTGTTACAAAGAACTTTAACCTCAATTTAATAGGATACAATTAGTTTGATTCTGTTTTAACGCGCACCTATTTCATTTTCAATAACCTCATATGCAGTGGACAGGAAAATTTCAATGTTTGTTCTCGTTGAAATGTGATAAACAGAAGATTAAGTAATTGATTTAGTTTTTAAAATCACTAATGTCATAGTCAGTAGCTTTGTAAGTTGAGAAATCGAATGCCATTTCAGGCGCTGTGAAAAATTTCAAAAATGGCGTTTTAATGTAATCAAGAATAAAATTGCCAAAACAAAATTCAAAATTGTATGAAGATATTAAGTTTATAAAAGAGACCGTAAAAAAATGTAACAATCACGCAGTAATTTAAAATATACTCTATAATTCTATCATATTCTTATTTTTCCTTGTTTAACGAAAATAACTCCTGCATAGCAGTACACTTTCACTTTCTACTTGTAAGGTTTATTAGTTCCACCAAACTTCTAATCTCGAAACTCGCGAACAGGATAGCACCAAGTCATTCTAAGGCTCCGCAATGAACAAAGTTGAGGATTTTTGAAATTCCCAACCGCGTGACACAGAGAGACAGTTTCAGTTTGAAATGTAACATGGCGCTTAACATTAACATACAAAAAGACGCATTGAGCTTTTGTAGTAGTGTAGTAAATATCTGGACAATAATTGACTTAGAAATGTTGAAAATTACAAGATAACGAAAACATATGGACATTTCTATTTACGAACATACAAAACAGTTTTTAATTGACATTGATTTAACTTTCAATAGAATAGATAATTCAAATTAGGATTAATTATAAGAAATAAAACAAAAAAAATGATTACTATTGTCATACCATCACGCCAGGTCACCAACGAGGTAGGCAAGTCGCACCGAGTGCCAAATATCACAATCCATACAAACCGGAAGTACCTACGTCGTCTACTGTCTCACTCTCTTAATGCTAATATTAAAAAACATTTTGATTAATTCCATCCCTTAAAAAACAACCATTTTTGATGACGTAAAACTCTAAATTACACGGAACTAAATTCTAATTCAGATCAGACGTATTTAAATAGAGAGGCGGATGGAAAACATGATGAATTATTTACGACAAAGATTCTGATTGAGGAGGAGGCTTTAAATATTTATAGAATGTTCTTTGGAAATTTAATTAATACAAAAGGAAAGGATTCGGTTTGAAGCAATTGAATTTATATAAGAATAATACTTAATATTATTTTCTTAGAATCAGTAGAAACGTTCGTAGGTGTTCCCATGATTAAAGTTCTATTTCGAAATCACTCCAATGGAATTAAAAACGCAATGAGAAATGCGGAAAGCAATTTGTGAATAATTGCACATTTCTAGTCACCGTCTGGCCTCTTCGAGTTGACTTTAATGAGAATAAGCATTCTTATTGCTAAATGCTTAATTTCATCACACCTAGCTTATAAATGGGCAAGGGCAATGTTTAGTTCAATCTTCTTTCACTTAAATCCTTCGATGTGTGTTATACATGAGAAGCAATTGAAAATATTTAGGACAGAATTACAGAATGAGAGCTAATGTTGGCTTACGCGTTGTAAATTACTTTCTGCATTGTGGACAAGAATGAAATGTAATGTATGTTAATTTATATTTATTATTGTTAAGAAAAAATATTGCGAAAGAGAACAAATATAAAGATAATGTTGACTATAAAAAAGGTATAACGGATAAGGATAAATTTATATAAATAAATATAAGTAGAGATTAGAAATAAGGCCTTAGGTACACAAGTTCAGAGTTGATAGTCTTTTATGTAATCCTAACAAGGGAAAATGTGGTATATGTAAATTCACAAATAGCAACTTGTATTCAAATAAGGGTAGAACTGTTTCTCCTAATAACATAATATATGATCTGTTACAGTGTAGGGGTGGTGGGATTGTCAAATATTGTCAAACACAGTGTCAGGCGAGTACAAATGAGGTCTTCTCCTAGATAACGTTAATCTACTATATAAGCTGCAAATCGTTGGAACGTCTTTGAACATTTACCAAGCCGCTACTAATCCAGCGACATGACATATCGTGTCAAATGTGAAATTATTGTTACTATGAGTGATCGTTTAGTTTCATACTATGCAAATTTGTGTGACTAATACGTTTCGCATATAAAAACAGCAAGTATCTGAATTGTCAAGATAAAGTTACTTGTCAGCGATAAAGCGCTTATTGTCATAATGAGTATCGCGGTCAGGGCCGTGAATCCAGCGCGTTAGCGTATTTAATGGTAGATTTTAATTATCAGTTGTATATTTTAATAGAACTGTCGCATCATAAAATCAAACTGAGGGGAATGATAACGTTAAAAGTCGACTAATCAAAGATAACTAACAAACGCTTTCATAATAATCGCAAAATATATTTGTAAGTCTACGATAAGCGTTTTCAGCTTTGTAAGAGATATGTTAGTAATGAATGCGAATATAGGACGATATTAGAAAGCAGTACAAGATCCCAAATAAGTCTTATTGGTTGATAACGATAAAAACCCTAACATACCTACTGCGTACGATCTGGAAGCTCCAAATAAAAAAACAAATTCCCTACTATAAATAGACACTCTTAATACACATGTTCTAGACGCAAACTCTTATTTTGATGAAGTAATAAAGATACATATTTCTAAGGAAGAAATATAACGTCAAAAATTGATAGTAACGATTTTAATGGGCATGCGAAGTAAATATGTATGAAAATTTACTTTAGCAGTAAACAAGGTGACACTAAGTCAACACAGTAACGATATGGGAGCCATATTAACTATAAAGCATATAGTATTGTAACAACATACCTTAGGGATACATTAAGAAATAACACTTTTAGGGCGGGGTTTCAGACTAGTTCATAAAGACGTCGATCGATTATAATTTATAGCTTCCGCTGTAACAAGAAAGGCTGCAGCAAAGGTTTAATAAGAGAACGCAATGGATTAAGCGTTGCGTCGGTAAAAATGAATGTTCCTTGATTGTCAGAAGGTAGTTGGACCGTGGACAAGATTTATATAACGCTGGTTGTGATTTAAGGGAGAAAACTTTCAATATTTAAGTTATAGGAGTAAAGGCGAAAGCAAGTCACAGTATCAGAATTATTGCCGCTGCTTTGTAAAATTATCCAGTGTTTGTTTTATACACAACATTCGATCGGCCTTTTGTAAATTGTACGCAAATTCTTCACAGTAATTTTGCTTTACAAAAACCTTTTACATTTAGTTAATTGTTATGGATTCTCAATCTTAAGGATATGAAATATTTGTATTACGCAAAGCGAAAGATAATTAAGCGAAATTAGTTTCGAGCGGAGAGAAACTACTGGCTTGAACTCATGAAGTGTGTTACTGATAAGTTATTTCAACTTCAAAGCATTCCCAGTAACAAATGGAAGAGCATGCACGAACTACCCCAAGGGTGCGTAATCAATTACTGGCTCGGGGGGTGTTCAATCAATCCGAGGGATGTCAGCGACAAGAAGTCTGTTTGCGATTGTTTTGGACAATGACTGCGAGGGTGTTAACCGCTTGATGGATTACGTGTTTAAAGGTTACTTTCTATTTTGGTTTGGTTATGGAGCCGAGTGATATGCTGATGAAGAGTGACGAAAAAACCTATCAAACCAATTCCATGTTAAGAGACATATTGAGAAATGGTTTTGAGTATATCTATTTGGAAGATAGATCTAGTAATAAGCGAACAAATAGCGAAGAATAAAACGCAATCTATCTGACGGTAAAGATAATAATCCTTTTTTTAGGACTGGGACTGTAGGAAAAACACAATTGTATTAGGAATATTAGGTTTAGCAGAATTTTACTAAGTCAGGGTATTACTAGAAAAACTGGTCAATACAAGATAGTAGTGCAAGTAATTGAAATTTTCGTATCAAAATTTACGATTGATAATTAAACAGACGAGTCCCTATTAGACTTGAAAGCGTATACCTACTTCAAGATTTCTGTCGTTGAATATTTAATTGCAATATAAGTTCGGGGTTTGTAATATTACCGACTTCCAATATAACGTAACTTCGCTCCAATCTCGAAGCTGTTCCATATTTATGTGCTATGTTGATAAATTCTACAGATATTTGATTTTTTTATGAGAATTTCGGAAAAGGAACTTTCAGTAGAATTTAGGATAAGGGATAGTCGTTTCGTCGTTTGCTGTTTTAAATTCCAATACTGGTATAATTGGAATCATACCATAATTTATCGTCAAGAATATTAAAATGATTAACATAGAAGTCGGATATCGTAGCAAGTTAAGAAATTGAAATAACAATATTCAATTTGGCCTTTCAATTGCCCTTTTCTTTCAGACGCAATCATTTTATTATCAGCCTCTTATTGTTCCAATGCTGGACAAGGATCCGCTCTCACAATAAAAAAATTTAAATCTATAGTCTATAACTTTTGCGGAGCGTGCATTGACATACTTCACACACCCCAGTTAACATTATGGAGAAATGTAGTGCTACCATACCGTGCTTTACACGAGCGCACACAAACAACGCCCAATTGCTACACAGAATTCTATCGTCGCTTATTCTGGGAATGGGGAGTCGTAATTTGGAACAGTTGTGGCTATTTAACTTCGATGTAGGCTGGAAGTTTTCGAAATTACCGTACGTAGGTAGTCCAATGTATCGCAAGTTCGCTCCAAACTCGAGGCTGCTCCATATTCATTACCGGTGTTGATAACGTCGGCTGATATTTGACTTCACTTTTGAGGTCAACGAGACCGGATAAACGGAGAACTTCGCCAAAGGGTCTTTGAAGACTGGCGTAAAGGTTAATTTGAATAATCTTTGGCTATTTCGTTTTTAGAGCTTCGAACCGATATTGAGTGTGTGCTGGCTTATTGGACGCGCTGAACCGAATAAACTAGAGGTCATTTGAACACTTTAAACAGCTCCGACAAACTAGTTGGTTCTCAACTAATTTTATAATGTATTACCCTAATAATAATAGATTTTATGTAATCACGTGCGCACAACATTTTCTTATTTTATCAGTTATTGGATTCTGGGTATACTGGAAGATATTTCGATATGGAATAAACTATGCCCTTGTTCTTGCATCATAAATGTTCCTGTATTGTTTTCACGTAAGAAAAAATGATATAGAAACTATATTGATTGGACCGTTCATAGTCAACTACCTTGATTACTAAGGGGTGGATTATACTCTCAAGTAGGACAAATATTTATTTGGTGATCACGGGTATATATTGTTCATTAGCATGTAAAAGTCTTTATATAAGCATATATTCCGAAAAATATAATATACGTAGTTTATAAGTAGTCTGGTTATAGTACTGGCTATTTTGGATACGATGGTTATATATCGAAAATATTAGTATTTATTTGCTAGTTCTTATGCTCGACTACAGACACATCACTGCTGCATCTCACAAGTTGCTAAACAGCAGTGCTCGCCTGGTTATGATAAACCGAAACACTTAGGAGAAAAGCCTCCTAACTTACTCTATAAAAGTAACGCATTTATGTTCCATAGATAGTAATGTAAATGACATTGTTTACAGAAGCATACCGGCTGGTAGGACAAGTTAACATCGGTGAGCTTGTTCTAAACAGACGCAAATATCCGAAAAGTAAATAGAACGCTTGTATATAATGCAAATTTAGATCTGAATACTGAATTAGAACGATAGGTATATTGTATCTGCGAACCCTTCACACTGATATGAATATTCATAATCACCATCAATCATCGTGGCAACGCCCCTTTAAAAGTCGCGTGCGTTCCTAAGATTAAATAGGCATAACTTGGAAAGACGATCAACGAAAATATCGTGTGAAATCTGGTCGCCTAAAGCCGCATGTTCTTGACTAGTGTGAGTTGACAATCCATACTTGGTCTCGGTGGCAGATTGCAGACTTAATCTTCCTATTTCAGAGACCTAACATCAAATCAAATTGACTGGCCTTGCAGTCGATTTAGAAACCCTGACTGAAAAACCTAAGGTCGTGGGTTCGATGTCAACCCAGAACAAACATTTGTGCGATAAGCACTCTGTTTGTTCTGTGTCTGGATGTAATAAAAATATCTATATAACTATTATATTGTGTTTATACATGTATGTTCCAGAACAAACATTTGTGCGATAAGCACTCTGTTTGTTCTGTGTCTGGATGTAATAAAAATAGACTATATAACTATTATATTGTGTTTATACATGTATGTTCATCAGCCGTCCGGTCATCATAACACAGACATTCAATTGCATAATTTGGAATCAGATAGCCCTGTGTGGAATTGTCCCAAGCTATTAATCAACGCAGATCAGGTTTGTAAAGATCGAGATATTTGACACTCAGCGTTTTCTGTATACCCAGTTACGGACGTGGCGTGATGGTATAATATTAATTTTCCTGTACACGCTAACGTTCCATTTTAAGAGTTTGGGAACTGGTCGGTCTTGATTGGTAAGCCAGATGCTCAATTTCCCTTATAAAAGTTTGACACTTAGAACTATCGAAATAGGTATACAGAAAATTGTTTATAGCGCTAAGTCGTTACGAGTTTCTGATGAGGCAATTCGCTTCGGAAAGCTTAATTGGCGGACCGTTGGAACTTTTAATAACAATCGCCTACTTTATTAGGCCCATCAAAACGTTAGTAAATAATCACTAGAGCCGCTTGTAATTAACTTACACCGTTTTGTTTGTGATATTTGCTAATAGATTTATGAGGTGACTGTGAATCGCGGTGTTCGAAGAGGCCAGAGGCTTACGTGCTTTAGTTAAATTTGAGACGTACTTCATAGACCAGCTTGAGAGTACCTCTAATAAACCCCGGGTCTTGATATATGCGCAATACCGGGTACCAGAGTCACGTTTTTGTGTTTATTTTAAATATCTTACACGTGTTTCAATTTTAGTGTAATAAATTAGTAATAATAATTTGTCCCATTTCTTAAATTTGTACCCCGTAAAAGGCAAAATATTGCTCGAACTAATAATAATCCTGTAACATCTTTATATGTACCCATATTTGTGTAAATAAACTTCACTAAGCCGCGGGATAGTTCCCAGCTGTGGGACATCGAAATACTCCAGTATACGAACACATGCACACAATATTATGATGAGAGTGATGACTGTAGACGAAGCACGTCAGGTTTGTAAGGACAGAGATATTCGGCACTCGTTGCTTTCTGCCTACCGCGTTAGGGACCTAGCGTGACGGTATGTTGTTGTTGTTGCATATAATATTCAAGATGTAAATAATTGTTAACGCAATTGTTGTTTAGATGCGCGTAGTTTGTGGGCTACTGGCGTAATTTACTAGCGGCTATATAACGTTCGTGGGGAATAATCGAAAAATTTCATGCATGAATATTTAAACGTACGTCCCGAGTGAACAAATGAAAGGTTGTTCGTAATAATAATACGGTTGTTGCGAACAATCGAGAACATTTCCGCACATAATTGGTTTTTAAATAACATGCTGTAACTCAAATTAATATTCATACAATTGTGTGAACGTAACTAAACCGCGCTGAAGTTATGCTCTTTCATCATTCACTCGTTAGAGCAGTGAGTGATTGATTTCAGATGTTCAAATAATTTAAATTTTTTCATCACAAAATGTCTTGTAAGAAAAGTATAGTCCAAATTAAGGTATCCGATATTTTAACTGATAAACATCATTAATATATGACTGTCCTATTTTTGAATATAGATATCCTCTCAGAATGACAAGGATAGAAGTATAATTAAGTTACATATTTTAGACAATATTATGAAGAATGTAGACGAAGCGCGTCAGATTTGCAAGGGCAGAGATATTTGGCACTCGGTGCTTTCTGTCCACGCCGTTAGGGACCTGGCGTGATGTTGTGTTGTTGTTGTTGTTATGAAAAATTGTGTGTTGGTTTCGTCACAAGTTTTTCACTGAAAATGCAGATAACAAAAAAAATATATATAAATAAATAAATAACTTTCCTGAAACTCCAAACTAGCGGATTTCGAGAGAAATCTAAATCATTGGAGAAATTTTTTATTTATATATTAAATCCAATAAAAGTACCATCTAGTCCCCGGCTGGTAGAAAGCTGCCGTCACTTATACACTCTGAAATTGTAGGCTTTGAATGAGACGGACATTTAAAGGCACTCAGGCATAGTCAGATTACGATCCCGTAGGAACATTCGTATAAAATATATCCTGCGTTCATACCAAGGCTACAAACTATTCCCCATGCCGATTTTCATTGCTACCGGCCATGCGGTTAAGCCGTGAAAGTGTAACAGACAGACGGACAGACGGCGTTACTATCCCATTTATAATATCAGTATGGATAAGACTTTTTTTAACCTGATAAGTTTCATATATTTTGTCACTTTAATTACAAATATTATTACACATAATGACTTGACTGATTGGGTCTGGGTCGAGTTAATGGTTAGTGACCCTGACTGCAAAACCGGATGTCGTGGGTTCGATTCCCACCTAGGTCATACATTTGTTTGTTCTGTGTCTGGGTGTAATAAAAGTATCTATATAAGTATGTATTATATCGCATGTATAATGTATGTTTATCAGCTGTCCGGTCACTATAACACAGGCATTTAATAACCTAATTTTGAATCAGATAGCCGTGTGTGGAATTGTCCTCAGTTATTATTATCAAATACATAAAGCTATCTTGTGTGTTTGTTGACATAATTTATTGCAGCTGTTTTTTTTTAGAATGTTACGACTGTTGCAGTAATATGACTAAACGATTTTAGAACATTGCCACTTGATTCTCGACGAGCCCTTATGAAAAGGAATTATTCCAAAAGTCTATTTCATCATCATAAACCCTTTCATAGTTCCAGTTGGACACGGGTTTGCCCTCAGAGTGAGAAGGGTAAGGTACCGTCTGCTAAATGCGGATTGGTAAAGTTCAAACGCCTTAAAGAATATTATTAACAATTAGCTGTGACCGCGACTTCGTCCGCGTCATTTTATATAACTCTAAAATAAAATTAAAACTAGCTAAATTAGTCCTTATTAAATCAGCTATCTGCCAGTGAAAGTCCTGTCAAATTCGGTCCAGCCGTTCCAGAGATTATCATGAACAAACAGACAGATAGAGAAAAATTGTAAAAAATGTTGTTTGATATATGTATTGTGTACACGTACATACGCATTTAATAAAAAGCGGTTATTTCAATATTACAAACAGACAATTTTATTTATCTGTAACTGTTCTAAGGCGAGGTCTAGGTTTTCTAACGATACTTGACGGGATACTAATCGTTATGTTAGATGTGCCTACCGGGATTTGAACCCGGAACACCCACAGTAGTGTCTTGAAATCTGCTATTATCATTATACGATCTCGCTAAGTCTGTAACTCTATCTCTCTGTTCTTACAGATCTATCGTGCTTCTTCTATTATCATTCTAAAAGTCTATTAGTCATTGCTTTTGGCTAGTTTTGACTCTAGTTTTGTAACTGTACTAATAATATAACGCCAAATGTAGCATATTGTACATATATTGTATATAATACAGCCTAATAACGCACCTTTCACACTTTGTATTAACTTACGTATTTGAATATACTTGAGTATATTTGAGTATACTGAATATATTTGAGTACTTCTTACTAGGTTCCCCACAATCTAATTTAATAATTCAATTAAATAATACTATTTCAGTACATTACTATAAGCTAAATAATTATAAGCAGTGAGAAAACTTCCACTAAATAGAATCGTTGAGAGTAAAATTGATGAGAGTTATACCTGAACTTTTACTTTTAAAACATTGAACGATGTTCGGAATCGCACAAGGAGTGGGTATACTCGTAAGAAGGTTTGGCTGTTCCTCTGCGGCAAAGCCTAGAATATATTTTGCATGGATTTAAAGAGTTTTGAACTTAGGGTAAAATATTTAACCGTTACAAACTTATTCCACAATATCCGAAACATCCAACAGAAGTTCGGTTACCATCCCGTATATCCACTAACCAAGCAGCATGGAGCAGCGTGGTCGACTATGGCCCTGTCCGCCTGTAGTTGTAGGCAAAATCCGGGTGTAGTAGTATAATATAAAAGGGCAATCACTATGCTATAACTGCAAACGTAGTTACATATCAAGCCAATTATACTCGTACACTGTTCATGTCAATATAAATACTACCGACCTAATTTTATTTCAAATAAATAAATTTATTATGAATTTATTTGTTATGTCACTCAATTTAAATAAAACACTGGTTCCAGTCTTTTTTATTTTCTATTATTTTAATAAGTATTCATTTAATACTTACGGTATTGGTATTTTAAAATTACATGTGCTTAAATACGGGTTAATTGTTAAAATGCCACTAAAATTATTCATAATATACGCAAATATATTTTTTAACCGCACATAACATAATATATTATTATATTAAAGAACTTTTATCATCTATTCGTAAGTCCAGAGAAATTTTCACGGTCATGGTTTTGAAAGCAAGTTTTTTAAATATTCAGATCAAAATACAACAATATAAGTAATTAACTTACACTCGTAAGATCTATAACAAACTCATTCTAGAAAATCTATTTTCTGAAAGTTATATTACTAAGTGATATAATAATTAAGCAGAAATTATCTCCGTCAAAAGTAACAAATATAATGGGTGCACATTTATTATTATTAAAGGATTAATATTATAGGTTCGTTCATTTAAAAAGTTTTTGAAATTGTCTTTATTTATATAGCAATTTGAAACTTAAATTTATTTAACACAAGCGCTTCAAAGTTATCGATAAGTATTTCGTTTATTTCAACGAAAGCCTTTTTAATTATTAAATGTATTGACACATACAATTAAAAGTTATGAGCCAACTTACGTCACAATATTCGAAAATCCCAATGCACACACAATCACACACACAAGTCACACACAGCACAGTTTCGTATAATCGATGTCGCACACACCTTGCGTCGACACTACGCGCGCGGACGAAATCTGCCCTAAGACTGAGGGCGGGCGGGAGGCGCGCTACGCCCGGGCGCGCAGTTAATAATATTCGGCGTAACAAAAATCACTTTTACATATTATTTATTATTTACAACGCCCAAATTATACATACGACAGCCATAAATTAAATAAACCGATATTCTACAATAGCCATACTTCTTAAAACTAAACTTTCTCCCGAGTATACTCGTACTAAGAGCGTTAAGGTTTCACGCGCAGAATGGAAGAAGTTTACAAAATTATATTTGGATTAGTACTGTATAATGCAAGATGAATAATAGTACAATATGTGACAATACTACTAAGAAACAATTGTAATTATTATTTTCAATTAAAACCACTTCGGAGGTCATTAATATTGAAATTTTATTTTAAATCCTTTTTATCGTTAAAATAAGACAGTCTAGGGGCATAATAGGGTTCTTTGCTATACTCTCACCATACAGAATTATAGGCATTTTTTAATATTAAATTTTGATATCACTCGCTATACCGGTAAAGGAAAATATCGTGAGGAAACTTGCACACCTTAGAGATGTTATAAAGTATATTTTATATTATAACACTTTCTGCGGTGTGTGACGTCTGCCAATCCTCATTCAGCATGGTAGATTAGGGTAAAATCATCTCATTATAAGAGACCCCTGTCCGGTCCTGTAACAATAAACGATGCGGAAAAAATACTTTATTATACAGCCATTACTGTGGTGAATAATTGTCAGAACATTCGCTATTTTATTAAGCCCTTAAATCGTAAGTAGGGCACGTAACGTTAGGGTTACGAGACGAGAATGATAAATGCTTTGCTTAACGATAATACATACGAATGTTTAGATAATGTCGTCTTTAGTTCGGAATGAGGATAACGATGTATGGAA
Organism: Passova gellias; assembly: GCA_018249975.1. NCBI lineage: Eukaryota > Metazoa > Arthropoda > Insecta > Lepidoptera > Hesperiidae > Passova > Passova gellias. The sequence goes on from DWUN01000621.1 coordinate 13,540, forward strand.
TAGCGACGTCTTTGTCACGATTTTCATACTTACAACTTACTCGTATCTGTTTATTTGTCAGTGATCGTGAGTAGTAACGCTACGGCTATGGGTTCGATTTCTGCGAAAGCAAATATTCATACGATGAGCGCCAGATTTTTTCTGGTTCTAAACTCATCTATATAATAATACATTATGTATGTATGTGTAAATATTTTCTCTAGTTCTTAAATCGTCCAGAAATTTCGTAACAGAAAAGCATTAGGTGTTTCAGTACGAATTTGTTATGTATCTTTTCCTATACATCATTTATTAAATAAAAGAATAGAATGGTGGAAGGAATGGACGATGGAATAATTACAAAGCAGATATACAATGCAACTGTTGATGGATGTAGGAGTCGAGGCAGACCTAGACTGTCCTACGTCGACCAAATAGGTCAGACACTGGCCGACCGAGGAGTCAAGAGTCTTCGAAACCGGCGTGTAAGCATGACGAGAGTGATGAAGGTAGATGAAACACGCCAGGTTTCTCAGGACTAAAATATTTGACATTCGTTGCTTTCTGCCTACCCCGTCATAGTCCTGGCGTGATAGTATAATAATAATAAACAAAATAAACAACATTGCTTGCCAAAAACGTGAACGCTCCAGTGTCCTTATCGGCAATGGAGTAAAAGCTCGCAACAATGCCAACGTAGTTTCTTACACATCCGCGAAGCTAACACCGTAACGTACCCCGAACGTAATTCAACGTCAACGTAACAAATAGACACGCGCTGAGCGAGTTTGTGCATCTTTATTACCTACCGTTCAACTGTTAGTGCAGTGGTTACGGCCAGACTTAGATAAATACCCTTTTGAAGGCATGCGAAAAACCGTGATGTTAAAATCGCATAGGGTTAAAGAAAGAACAAGAAAAATGCTTTCTGGTTCAGCGCAATTAAATCATTTCGCCCCGAAGACTATAAGCCGATAACTCAAATTCAAATTCGTAAATTGTATTCGTGTGCGTTGACGTCGTAAATGCGTTACTTTATATGACTACTTATCCGCGACTTTGTCCGCGTGCAAGAATAGTGACTTTGGGCAGCATTTAAATTTTCTAGGATATTTAGAAAAATTCTACAAATACTTTTTTTATCTTTCGTCGAAATAATTTTTTTTCTTAAAAAGTATCCTATGTTACTTCATAAACCTCCATGGATATGTATATAACGTTTCATAATGATCGGTTTAGTAGTGTTCGCGTGAAAGCGTAACAAACGAACTTACATTCACATTTATAATATTAGTAAAGCTCTATATACTTAAAATTTAAAATAGAATAGCTTTTTGTATTTTTTCGTAAAACAAATAAAGTAACGCTCTGTTGGCTGTGAGTAGTTAAATTGGACTACAAATCAGTTTGTTAAAAACATTTTGATTATAGAACAACCCCTTTTCCGACGCTGAGGCTTCGATCGCAAGAAAATAGTAATTTCGTTACGAAAAATAGAATAGGCCAGTAAAATATTTCGTTTGTTTGTCACAATTCAAAGTAAATCACACTGAATTTCAGACCGTCTTTAATATTTACGTAATTACAGTGTAAGAACAAAAAACCATACTTTATTTAACAGAAAACACAACTCCACATTATTGGACTGGCCTCGTGGTCCAGTGGCTAGAGACGCTGACTGCAAAACCGGAGGTCGTGGGTTCAATTCCTAGCCAATACAAACATTTGTGTAATGAGCGCATTTGTTTGTTCTGTCTAGGAGTAATAAAAATATCTATGCAACTGAAATATGGAATGTTTATATGTATGTTTATCAGCTGTCCGGTTACCGTAGCACAGGATTTAAATTGCCTAATTCGGATTGCCGCGTGTGGATTCGTCCCAAGATATTATTATTATTATTATTATTACGCGAATCATAATATTCGATTGATAAATTAATTGTACACATTTAAGAAATATTAAATGAAAGATAGCCTAGTAAAGCAGTGATAGCCTAGTGGTTTGAAATTCAGTCGTGGGCTTTAGCTAACTTTAGTTATTCTGTGATAGTTTTAGTTTCTTAATAAGATAGAAAGTGGCCTATAATAATCGGGAATTAATTATCTATCTATTAGTAGTATATTTTTAAGGAACCGATTTTTCAGTTTCAGAGATTATGTCTCATAAATAAACAAATCTTACGGTTTTATTCTATAGAATAGGAAACGGATAAACTTAAAAACGAGTTATGTTGCATTCACATCACCGGATTACTCTTCGTTTTTTATTGTTCGAGAACATTTTCATATAACTCGGTAACGATAATATTATCCGGGCAAAGTTTTCTGCGGTTTCAAATCTCGCAGACGGATTTCAACGGTCGTTGGATCATGCGAAAAGCTCGCGCCGTGAACTCATATCAAAAGCTTTGCGTCTTAAGTCGCTTCGGGAACGGCAGACCGCTGTGTAAGTGATTAATTTCGGCAAAAATTCCAGTTCAGGTTACCCTCAACTTTGAGCTTGAAAGTTGTAGCGTTAAGAGCTTTCGAAGGAACGCCGAGGAATATAAAGTATTTGAATGCTCCGCTGTAAAAGCACAGCGGTAGGGTACTATCAACAAATTGATTTGTTGTATCAAATATATTATGTTATATCTATACAAATGAATAAAATTAGTGTCTGTTTGTAATATTAAAATAACGGTTTTTATCAAATGCATATGTACGTATACAGGGTACATACTCGTATAGCAAAATATTTATTTTACTGTTTTTGTCTGTCTGTCTGTCTGTTTGTTTCGGCTAAGCTCTGGAACGGAAAGACCTATTTTGACGGGATTTTCACTGGCAGACAGCTGATAAAGTAAGGAGTAACTTAGGCTAATTTTATTTTAAAATTATCTAAAATAAGTAAGAAATAAAACAAAAAAATGAAAAGCAGGTTTAAAGTTTTATTGGAACTAGAAGGTAAGAACTACAATTGAGTAAAATAGCAATTATAAGAGGGAAAGAGAGGGAAATAGTGGATTATGTATACGGTTCCCCCAGGGCAGTGCCTCCGCTACGTCTATTTGTTCTGTGGATTATTATTAGAACAATTTGTGTTGCGGTTTGAAATGTGAGAGATCTCTCTTCACGTGTATACTAGAACCAACCATATCAAGACATCAAGAGTAGCGACGCATTAACGATGAACACCAAAATTGAAAGACACTAAATTACCATAAGTTGTACTTACTCAATTATACTAATTGAAATGTACCAGTCAGCTAGCAATGTGATTTCCACTAAACGTTATTTTTAGAACAAAGGTGAATGGCAGGAATCGTCACGTAAGAAAGAACCGTTATGCCTTCTCCACGCGATTCTCTCGCTTCTGTGTGTTAAATTTTTATTTTCTGTATTGTTCTCAATGCAAATATGCAATGCAAAGTATGAAGTTAGGAATCACATTGAAAGGTTGCATTAAATAATGCTGGTAAAATATTCGCTTATTAACAATAAGGCGGGTAGACTAGAGAATTAATAATAGTATGAAAAGTAGGTACAAAGGTAGGCCGCGTACAAAGGACAAAGTCGAAGATACCTAGACCGAGGATAGGTACATAAATTCATCATTCTGTGTTATTCCGCTAGTCAATAGGACCCAAATCCTATACAAGGGATCCTTGAAGAACCATTCACGAATTTGCTTTGCAATATCCGTTACATATTATACCCCGACCTTAACGCTTCTCAATTTCCACCCTGTATAAGGTATAATGAAACGAAACTATCTAACACGTGTTGGCCGCCGCAACTTAATTTATTTCGACCGAAAAGTACAAATTACGTTCGCCTTTGAGACATTCAATTTCGTTGTGCCATTTCTGATGTGACAAAGACATTGTGACCTTCGTGCTTCAGGTATTACGGGATACGTGACCTCGAAACAGAAGTTTATAAGTGAGTGATCCGGACCTTAATGCATAGATAAAACCGCTGAACTTAGATTCTCCAATTTTGAAAACAGATTCTTTATAGTGTAAGACAACACTAAGGATTTTTTGCACTTCCATCTCTAACAGGCTAAAATAAAGATACATACACACATACATACATACATAACATCACCCCAGGACCCTAACGGGATAGGCAGAAAGCACCGAGTGCCAAATATCTCTGTCCTGACAAACTTGACGCACTTCGTCTACATTTAGCACTCTCTTCATGCATACAGGCCGGTTTCGGAGGCTTTTGACTCCTCCGTCAGCCAGTATCTGACCTATTTGGTCAAGATAGGATAGTCTAGGTCTCCCTCGGCAAATAGTTGTTTTGAAAGTTAAACACCGGAAATTATAGAATTACCCTCTTGATTATTAAAAAAATTGATATGATGAGTCCGATGAAAGTAGAACTGGAAGTATATCTGACTAGCTTTAGTTTAGTGTTATATGTAGCTATGAATCTCAAACTAGCATGAAATATTTATTGGTACCCCCTAAATGGTCGACTGTGTCCGCAGCCGCGATTGTGTGTGCCCAAAATTTGATATTTACTTTTTATCTGGCAAACCTACTCCGACACATAGTAAACCGGCCAACTGGTACAGTCGTAAATTTTTTATAGCACCCTGTATATTCAGAGGAAACAATAGGAAAATGTTATTGAAATACTTCGGGTATACTTCAAACAGTATACGGCAGAGCAATATATTTACGTAACTCTTTGGTCAACCAGCAAATACCTACTAAAAACTGTAGTGATCACTGTAAATACTACTATAACACTATAAATAGTGACCACTATACCAGTATAAATAATGACCATTATACCACTATAAGTAGTGACTATTATTCCACTATAAATAGTGACCACTATACCACTATAAATAGCGACCATTATAAGTTGCGAGATTAGTGTGTCGCATCGAACGATTACTCGATTATAATGAGATTGTGTCGACATTAAAATTGTTCGATCACGAAGACATCATGAGAAAAATTACCGTTGCAATGCCGATAACTGTGTAGATTGTTGAAGGGCTGAATAAACAGAAGCTTTACTTTTTTCGCGGAAAAACAAGCAATTTGATGGGCAAAAATGTTTGAATCAAATTTGTAAATGGCAAAAGATCGATTGAACTAATAATTCTGTGAAATTTTTACAGGGTACATTTGTGCAAATAAACATCTTTGTTTTGTCCTTTGTCTATGCCTGCGAAGTCGAATGTAACAGCTAGTATAATACAAATTGTACAATATGAAAATAACGGAAAAGCTGTTTCCGAACGCTCTCTTCCGGTCACAAATCGTTGGTTTATTCCATAACAATACTTTTGAGGATTCTATCTATTCATATTATTATAATCTGTGAACTTCCCGGCTCTGAACAATGAAAATATTCGAGTAGAAGTGAATGGCGGTATGAAAATGTTATTGAAAGATCTGAATTCCATTACGTCTTAGCCGTTGCCCGGCTCCGAAGGTAAAAAAGGGCGTTTGATTTTTTTCGACCCTTTTATTTTTCTCCACCTCTCCTGTCATAGTGAGAGGGTTTTTGGCAGTACTCTACCACCTTGGCCAAGTACGTATTGGCAGACTTCTCACACTTCAGACATATTACATACTAGCTTTTTCCCGCGACTTCATCCGCGTGGAATAGTGACTTTAGGCAGCGTTTTAATTTTCTAGAATACCTTTATCGCAAACAAAATCCTTTCTTAGCGGATGCCTACGTCGTAACGTCTACCTGCATGCCGAATTACAGCACGATCCCTCCAGTGGTTTGGGCTGTGCGTTGATAGATCACTATGTCAGTCACCTTTGAGTTATACGAGTATATATTTAGATTTTCTAACATACTCCAATGTGCAAGTTTTCCCACAAAGTTTTCCTTCAGCGTTGCAGCTAAAGATATTTAAATTGCAAGGTATAAAATACACGTAAGTCAGAAGTGCGTGTTTAGGAATTGATGCCAGATCATCCAGAGTCCGAGACGGAATTTCAAAGTTTTCTGAAAAAGAACACAAAATAAATCGCCCTACCATCGATCGTCATAACCTTGAGAACAAAACCGTTGAAATGACCATGACAAAGAAAAAGATATTAACGACTAATGGATCTTGAAAAATACACGAAAGATTTTTAAATTTTCGGCACATTAATTAATGCAGGATAAAGTTATGATAGGGTACTATTAGGAACGGTTAGGGCGGGCAATTATGTTTTGAGCGATGTTAGCGATATTTAAAAAGAACCCTCTATAATTATTAATTTCATGAAATGCTCTCGACACCTTTCATTTTAATGAACTTTAAGGGTTCCGTGAAAAGACAGCAGTCAGGCAGTTTCCGATTGTCGATTTTGTTAATCTTTTGTATTTCATAAATCTTTGGATTTTTCTGTGCATCAATAATTATGATGGTCATTGTATGATGTCATGAAATGACATGTCAATATTATGACGCGTGTGAAATTTAATTGTTAAAATTAGTTTTTTTCGTTATCAATACCGAGCTAAAATTTTATTTTATTTTATTAAATCTCCAACAAAGAATCTACCGTAAACGCTAATATTATAAGTTAGTGAATATATTACTTCATATTAATATGTACATCTAACTATATTGAAACTAAAATAGCTAACTAACCATATAAAAATGAAATAAAACAATAACGTATTTCGTTTTAAATAACTGTAGATATTAACCGCTTTAATTATTGCGGTTATCAAAACCACATTTATATTCTGCTACGTTCGTTCCACGATAAATCAAATTTCGAACAATCTTTACACCGAGAGCCTTACTCGTAGTAGAAGATAAATTATGCAAATTGTTAACATGAAGGTATTAGTAACTTCAGTTTGTAATTACAGCACTTAGCTCCGTTTTACCGGTTCCAATACGAATATCTCTCGCGAGTTTGTTCAAATGTACTTAGGTTGTTGTCTCACGTACAGCGTATAACTGATAAAGACAATTAGTGATATTAGACGCGGGATGAAGACGCAGCGCTTTCTTGACAACATCCAAACCGTTTATACAAGAACAAAAATTGCTGTAATAACAACTGCTTTAGAACAAATTTACTTTAAATAAAAATGTTTTAGAACAAATGGAACTTGACGTAGCGTCTTTGGACAAAATAGTAACCTTACGGATATAACATACTAACTGTACCTAATGCCCTAAAACAAATTTAAAAACATATGACACACCATTTAGTTACCGTCTTAGATTTTTGTCAATTCCAACTGAAGCAGAAGATCAGCAGCGAACAAGATCAGTGCCCAACAGTGGGACGCGAAATGGCTAGTAGGAGATTGACAAATTAGTTACAATTTACTGTCATAAATCGTCTGAAATCGAATTAAAAGAAACAAAACCGCATCTCTTTTCAACCTTTCGGTGAAACAACTTCGTAAAGCAATTACAAGTAATTACTGTGCTTAGCTCAATTTTACTGGCTCCAAATATCTAACGACTTCGTACATTTGTAAAGGGTATAGTTAAGATTTCACGGTCTAGAACCGATGGGGATTACTTCGCAGCTTAAAGCGAAACGCAGTAAGTATCAAACGGTGGAAAAGAATTTTTGTTAAATCAATGAAATTTGTGAAATTAAAATCTATACAAATAAATAAAATTGGAGTGGCTGTTTGTTTTACTAAACGCATATGT
>DWUN01000622.1:0-21129 GCA_018249975.1 Passova gellias
GATTTAAGGGAACAAGGGGACATGACAGACATAACATGACAGAGAAAGCGACTTTGTTTTATACTATGTAAGATGTTCTACATTTAGTGCACACTAGTTTTCGAGTCAGTAGGAATATCGGGATAAATAATATCTCATGTTCATTTGCAGGCTTCAAACTATCATCAAACAGAGCTTAATCATAATCAGCCAAGCGGTTCGGCCATGCAAGCGTAACGGACACACGGACAGACAATTACTTTGCTTGTATTATACATAATAAATATAAACTTATCTCTTGAATATTGATGAAAACCGTATTAAAATCAAAGAACTAAGCGTACAGATGCGTCTTTGCTTTATACTCTGTACAGATAATGTAAGCTGTGATTTCAGGTCTCCGCACAAGGATATAGAATCGGCTCTCATGAAGTGGAAGGCCTCCGTGGACTACGTGCTGGCGTTGCGCAAGCGGGAAGTGAACCCGCACACCGCGCCGCCCATCCCGCACGCCAACCACATCAAGTTTATGAGGGATCGTGAGTGTACATTTCCATATTGCAGGAAATTTTGGTAACTATCAAGCATGTCTTCCTGAAACTGTGGTAAATAATATGAAATATTATTAATCATGGTGAAATTTTTTTTTTTTAATATTTATTTATTATGGGGTTTTAATACATGTGAAAATACCAACCACATTATTGCTTTCACTATAAATGCCAAATAAATACAAAGTTACTAAATGTCACAATAGATATATAATAAAAGAACAGAACAGGTTTCCTCATCCGTAATGATTACGGTCGGATATAAAGTCACATGCCTATAGTAACAATTGAGATAGGTGTGCGGTTCCTTACCTAATACATTCCACTAACAGAGGTAATACAAGTACCAAAGTGTAGGGACCTCAGCATGAGTCCTCGGCTATAGCCTGAGGGGCACACAAATCCGTAGTGAGATGACTAAAACATGACCTTCATTGAGTGCATGTGTGTACCTTATAATGTATAAGACAAATTGAATTTGAATTCCAGTCATAGAGGTGTCTCACTTAACCCACTGTTTCACTGTACATGCTCTCCGTGTGCAGCGGCGCTTGAGATGGCGGAGGCGTTGCGCGCGATGTGCGCGGGCGCGCGTCGCGTGCGCTGCGCCATGTGGTACGACCTCACGCTCACCGTGGCGCTCGCGCCTGCGCACAACGCGCCCGCGCCGCCCGCGCCCGCCTCCGCCGCGCCCGCCCCCGCGACACCCACCGCCGCCGCTACCGTGAGTTGCCCTATGCCGAACACATGTAGCATGTTTGCTACAACTGTTATTACCAGAAAATTTCCTGAAATACCGTCTGAGTATTATCGTGTATATCTAACGATTTTTCCCTCTATCTACAGAAAGTTTATACAATACGAGTATACTCGTGTCCCATTATTATAATAGCGATTGACATTTTAATATTGTCCACATCAATTATACCGTTAGTGATGTTTCATCTATTGCGTAACAAATTCCGCGTTTGTTCTATCGCCCCGGTAATATGACTAATATGTAATACGACTAGTATGTAACATGACTAATATGTAATATGACTAATATGTAATACGACTAGTATGTAACATGACTAATATGTAATATGTAATACGCTCGCACGTTTCAGACCGACAAATCGTCGCCGTCGTCGAACGCAACGCCCTCGCCCAAACACTCCCAAGAGAAGTCGGCCTCCTCGAGCGCAAGCAGTCAGAGCACTAACGCGACTAAATCTGAAAAAGTGGAAACCAAAGACGTGAGACTGATACACTGTTATTATTAATATTATTATCATTGTGCATGAATGGAGTGAATGAATGAATGTGGAAGAAACACTTCTGGTTATTAAGGACAGATATTTGACACTTGGTGCTTTCTGTCTACCCCGTTAGGGATTATGCATTAAGGTTATTATATAAAGAGCCATGCTTGATGCTATTCTGTTCGTATTCGATACTCACACACGCCTGTACTTAGTTAATAAGTCGTGCGGTGCTGGCATAACGCGTTTTCCTTAAGTGACGCGTTTACCAACATCACCCTTGAGGTACATCGCTTCAAAAAGCTACCCCTCCGATTGTATTTGCAGGACAAACAGTCGACGGAAGCGGCGCAAGCGAAACCCGCCAGCGGCGCCAGAACGGATGCGCAAGAGACGAAGTCGCCCAACAAGCCAGTGGAAAAGACCGATCAGCCGCAGCAGACGAAGACCCAGCAGCGCCGCCCGCAGTACAGACAGAAGGTGCAACGGAACGACTTCTACAAGCACCACCAGAGGTACGACCATCGCTTCGTACACAGACACCCGTACTACTTGGCCACTGGACCCATTAACTAGAATCTCGAATGATCGAAACGACGATTGGGTCGGTCGTTGACGTTAGTTGTAAGCTCTGGTTTGTTGACGGATATTGGGTTATCTAATGTGTTATGTATGTATATAGCGGGAGATGGGCATATTGTGACCTTGAATTGTGATTTTATTAGAAGCTAGCCGCGAATCCCTAATCCTGTGGGATAAAAATTTGCATATATCTTGCCCCATAACCTCCTCTATTTTCAAGTGAAAGTATCGGTACAGCCGTTCCCGATATTAGCTCGGACATTATTAAAAGACTTTGTTAGTGTTTTAGTATTGTGTAAATAACTACAAACACTTGAGAAAACACAGTCATTTTGAAATCACAAACAGACTCTTCAATTTTATTAATACATATAGATATCAGTCGAATAACAGCTATTGTACATTCAAACAATTTGCCAATACAGCCTAGTATTATTATTATTATATGTATTAATTTGATTTGTTTTCAATGCCTTAGTATTGCGTGCGACATTTAAGTTTCTTTTGTTTTCGCGACTATGTCTCGCAATAGACCTATTTTAAGCTCAAACTGCTTGCATATTATGATATCGATTCATATGTTACGATTATGATTCAGATTTGCAAAAATAACTCTAAAATTTATAATCCCTCCCCTATAGCCTGCCAGAATTCTTAAAAGAAAACTCCCTCCAATTTTATAAAATTAACGTTTAACTGTTAGGATTGTAAATTCTAATTAGCTACGTTACAATGCACTAAAAGTCTGCAATTAAATGTAATATTCTATACATTATATAACATTTAAAAATATAATTTAGTCTATGATGGTTACATTCTGCCTGTCTCCCGGCGGCCATAGAAAAAGGTACTTTAATGGAATTGACTTCTTTCTAACAGAATTCGATACGTTATGAAGTTATAAAGTAATGACTGATTGAACTAAAATTAGCAACAACAATATACATTACTAATTTCCTTCTGAATTTCTTAACTTAATTGTGTCATAACGACAAATGGCTCAGTCAATAATTGTAGTATATTATTAATTAAATTTACACAAATATTTTAATTCAGTTATATTGAAAGCAATTAAATGTGTCCAAATGCGGTTCAATCGGGTTATTATTTGTAACTTCTAATTGCTAATTATTGTATATTCTGATTTTTTACAACATACAGGCATCTTGATGTATTTTTAAAGAAGATTACCTTTGAAATAGATGTTAACTTGCGATAAGTCTCTTTCATATACTTTACCTGATGGTATCTTAGAAGCTTAGTTATTACACTGGAGTACAAACATAACATATAATAGAAGTTGGATAGTTGGTCCTTGAAGCCATATTTTCAGTGTTACTATAATTTTGACCTAACACTTTGCTCACAAACCTTTTATGCATAATGGTAACACTAACAAAGATTGCTATTTTACTTTTTAACAACATCTGAATGTAATTTCCTTTAAAAATGCACCAGAAATGCGTTACATCGGAATTGAACATTAAAACTATGTAACTATTTTATGTATTTTGTCTCTTTAAGCTCGAAGACAAGTTTTTGATGCTATAATCTTTCGCACAAACGTAAGACAATTTTCACATATAAAGCCATCAAAATGCTCTATTTTCCTATTCATATGTACCCGATTATGGTAAATGACGAGGTTTATGGAATTTTCGAGAGAATTGCCCTCAACAATATTCCATTTCCAGAACGAATATGGCAGTCTATTTTTATTGACGAACCGTTGAAAATTGGCAACATTTATATGTAGCTTAGTGTTTATACCCTATTGTGGTAATTGCAATCATATACGTCTGAATGTCCGTCATAATTTAATATATCAAGGAATCCGCTATAAAATATTATAATAATAAAATGGATCCAGTCGCTAAATATAATCTTGTTATATGGCAACATTTGTCTGTTAAAGCAAAAGCAAAAGAAAGTACTTATGTATTATTATGCATAAATGATTGCATTTGGCTTTCTAAATATATTGATACATTTTTAGTTCAAAATCCTTTTAGTTTTGACATCGGATACATATTTCGAAATAAGTTCCACCGAATCTGCTTGCTGTTTAATAAACGAAAAATGTCCTATTATTAAAATGTTATATAGTGTGATACCTAACATGCAATCTTCAAATAAACCAATAAAAGCACTCTGGAATATTCCATGTCGTGTTTGAATTGTTTGGAAACTAAGAGGCTCCTTCGATACATTGGCTATTAATTTGTTCCAATTTTTAATTTAAGCAATAACACAGATATTACTAATACAATTAATATTAAGTAAATTGGTTTCTAAACGTTGTATGTATGTGAGTTTACTTCGGAGTGCTTTTAACAACGCTTTCGTGTCTAGTAAATTACTTATTAGCGTATAAATAGTTAAGGCGATTTTTATCACGTTTGATAGGAATATAACGTTTATAGATGTCCGAGCGTATAGTGGAAATATTTTAATAGTGACAAATGTATTTGATGTTGAATCTTGAATCGTTGTATACAATATAACCTTTCTACTTGAACGCTTTATTGATATATAAAATAGGAAATATATAAAAAAATAAAAAATAATATCGAATGTATCAAGTACGTACAATGTTGCCCGTTTTCAACATTTGACACACGAAAGTGTTGCCAGAACTGAAAAAAAAACCATCAGAGACCTCGATATCGTGGTTGGCTTTGAATGAGCTTCAGAGAATCGTCCTCGCGTTAAACGAGTCTCAAATATATATATTTATATTGTGAAAAAGTATTCAAATTAATACTCCGTAATATAATAAACAACAAATGACCAGACCACACAGTGGTCAATGAGAATGTTCTTTAAAGCATTTATAATAGAGTTCACATTCGGACGCTTGAAACTTTAATATATTCTGTAAAATGGCATGAGTATATTAGATTGTTATCTGTTTATAACATTGTAAGATATTAATTAGTGAAAACGTTATTATAATGGCAATACGGGTTGGATTTTCCTCAGCTTAGACCGATTTCGGGGAGTGGGTGATAGTGTTTCAGCAATCACATTGTATCTCCAATATATTCAATGTAAATTATAATAAACGTTTCAAAGTTTGCCACATTACAAAATGTTTCAACACAATTATTTTTTTAAACGCACTAAAATTACACGGAACAATTTTCTACCAGAATGAAAGATAAATATGATGCGACAAAAATTAATTGAAGTATATCATATTAATTTGTATTATTAAATTATTTTCTATTGTTATATTAAATTAAAATTTAAAGTTACATCGAAGCGAGCCCGTATTGCCATGCGAAAAAAAGCGAAAACTCACAAATGAGGAATTCTAAAATGGGGTCGTTGCAATCCTTAACAAATTATCATATCAGCACTGAATTATACTAAAAGGTAATTAAAAAAAAAACACGATACGTAAGTATTACACTTTTTTTAAAAAACTAAGCGAACAACAATGCATTTACAAAACACAATGTGAAATGATACTTTTTTAATAATAATAATAATAATGAAATATATGATACGATAATTGTAATGCGTACAAACGTGCACAGGTTACGGAGACCAGGTAAAATAATATTAAATATATGATGTGCATGCATATAAAATTATTTGGAATTAGTATGTGTATAGGTTAGTTCGTATGCCATTCAAAACGATCTTGCGTATTTTTTTTAATAGCGCTTAGCTGGATTTTTATGAACTGTGTCTCGGAAGACATTCGATATTCGAAAATCGAACGTTTTTTCTTGGAAAAAATTCAAATGTGGAACGTGTCACAGAATAGACTAGAAAGTTCCAGATGATTTTGTCTATCATCAGAACCGTTAAGTCTAATAATATTGTAGGTGTTTACTAAATGTTGCTATTAAATTTGTATCGTTATTCCTCGTTGTCGCGCGTCGGTTCAAAATTCGGTGAAATTTAACGTATTAAATATCGATTTGTACCTAACAGCGAGATTGTTCGCTTTTGACCGTTGAACCGAGTTGACCTCGGTTATTTGAATTTCGAAGCGGTTTTTCTTTTTTTTTCCAACAAAGCGATCACCTCGCGCGTCCGTCCGCTGTGACGTTTTGTTATTGGCCAGGTATGTAGCGACTAATACTTGCCAAATAGTTCTCTCGTCGGTGTGAGCGGGATGGTATGATTTTTTTTTCGACGATTGCATATATAGTAAGTACGGCTCATGTACCTGACTAGATATCAGCGAATGAAAACGCTCGCGCCTCGAAAATGCAATACTTACCATTGGCCAGTTATTGTGTAAGCATGAATTTGAGCCACCGAGCATACAATATTACGGCCGCTCCATTACTTTCGCTGTTTCACTATCGAACAGCGTTTGTACCAGTTTTATTAACGTTTTTATTTTTTTAATAATGAAATGAAAGTTATTTAATTTTTTTTTAATAAATTTAATTGCAACAAAAAGCTCAGTCGTAATATTTATGCGTAGACTTCTAGTCAAATAGCTGGTATCATTCGAACGCTTTTTGAAAGACGAAGCGAAAAGAAAAGCTAGTGTCCGCTCACGCCAATACTATACGGAACCTTTTAATAAATGTGATGTTTCTACGTTAATTAACTAGTTGATTCTATTTTAATATTATATCGATTTTCGTGCAAATTATAGAAAGGAAAAAAAAAGTATATAAAATGAAGTTATTAACTATTAGCGTAAGTATTACTACTATATTTATTTAACGGATTGATGGCGTTTTTACCGTAGTTGTATGTGATTTTGGGGATTCACCTCTCCGCTCTGTCGATCCCTAAAGGTCGTCACTCACTTGTCAATTCACTTATTAACTCCGAACCAACATCGCCTCGTACGACGATAAGGCGTGCGGGGTGCCGGGTTGAGGTGTGCGTCGACCTTATTTCGTTTGTTATATAGGCTGTTTGTTGTTTTAATAGACGGGTTATTGTATAGGGTTGTCTGTTTTGGTTTCAATTTTTTTTTTGTTGTAACGTAGCATTATTTCTCGCGACGAGGTTATGACATCATAGTGTTGGGTTTGTATAATTTTTGAGTCTTTTTTACTTTATTGCCGACCTCTATAGCAACAAAAAATTTTTGAAACCACCTCATCAGAGTAATGGCCGGTATTTCAATATGCACTATATTAGATAGGATTGCAGCGCAATATTCTACATTTATACAGCTTAATTGAATTCAAAAATCTCACGTTTATTGCTAATATGAATAATTTAAGTGAATATTGCAGACTATTAACAATGTTTTGGGATTAATGTTACGCCCCATACTATTTATATCATCCGATAGAGAGTGACAGAAAGATCAGGAATTGTATTTTTTCACGAAATCTTGTCTTCGTTTTGCTATTATTTGTAATAAATAGCGCGACATTGCTCCAATCGGCAATGAAATAGATGAAAATCGCAATGAAGTGAAGATACAGAAAAAGTTGTCAAACAATAGTCAGTTTTTCGCGAAGTACATTTAGTTATTCCAGTGTTTCAACGTTCTGCCTGTGCATTGTTTTCGTATATATTAATGTATATTCGAAGGGATTGATTATATACATAATCGTCACGCTATAATACGTATTTAATAAGTTTTTACTGACGCCTCAAAATATATGTAGGTCTAAATATTTTTTTTTTTCGAACGGTGCACAAAACACAAAAAACCGCCGCGCGGAGGCAGCCCGAAGCCAAAACTATAGAGTAGTGTTAATGAAAAAAAAATCTTCCAAGTCAGTTCGCGTTAGTTTTAAGTAAAAAAAAAATAGTAACATTTTTTGTTTCCTCACACAATAGCCGTGTACACGTACCCTTATGAATGTTCTCTTATATTGACATCATATTTTTGAACAATATGACTACTATTTAATATAGATACGAATCAACCTGTATTGTTAACAATGAATTGAAAAGAAAATATATAATGAGATGGCTATATTTTTTTTAATTTTTATAGCGTATTCGTTAAGTGCCTTTTCTAATTTTAAAATTTACACGTGCATGCATTTTAACGACCTGCGCGTTAAGGGTGTTGTTTTGTACAAACGATTATTAATATTATTATTATTATTATTATAATTGGAAAATGTATGAAGTTTCCGATTCTCGGTTTTAGTTTTTATTTTTTTTTAGTTCAAAGATATTAAGTTTTTTTATTTATTTATTATCTACCACTTAAGTGGTAATACTTTGAGCAATAGTGTATTTATTTGTTTTGTTTGAACACATATTGTCAAATTAATCTCCATCTAGCTTAGTACGGGGTTTGGTAATATTGTAATGCTTCACTTATGTTGGCGGACTTGCATTTGATGTCTTAGTGTTGTTCGTATTTTAAAACCGGGACTTTCAATTAACTGTCCGGGAAATAAAGTAATTTGTAGCCATATCAGTTGGACAGCTATCGTTAAATCTTGTCGATCTTAATGCTGTTCGTATTTTAAAACCGCGATTTTTAACTAAGTGTCCGGGAAACGTTGACCGGCCACTTCTAGCTGTTGCGGTTGGACAGCTGTCGTTGAACCTTGTCGATGTCGATAACATCGACGATCGATTCGATTTTGTATCCAATTGCAATAGTCGTGGCGATTACATAAGCTGTGTATATATTGTTATGTTGCAACGGAATATTAAAAAAAAATATCATCACAATGTGACAACGTGTTTAGTGTCTCGGCATCGATTTGATTGAATGTATCTCGAATTTGGCCTAAGATTATAGCCGAGATGACTGTATGTTCATTTAGTGTGATAACAATCATACGCTCGCAAAGATATCGAAGAGATTGATGAAATTGACAATTGATTGTCCCTTTCAATTGCTACAGCCACTGCTACGCAGTGACTTTTCTAAGTCGTCGCCGCGACTAGTGGCGCCCTCTGGTGGCTTCACCTAACCACACTAGTGTAGTTAAATAAATTTACCGACATTTTTATATATCTTTAATAATGACAGTTTTAAACTGTCACGTTCTCTCGCGACGGCGTCGTACCGGGACGGATCGTTGTTGATGTTATTTCAACGTAAATATAGCTTTAAGTTTCTCGCGTTACCTTCGCAGCCGCTGTGAAACAAATTTCTACTTATTATTCTATCCCACTGTATACCAACCCCGTTGTACGCTTCCATCTCGATGTATTTAAATGAAATGTCTAATATCGAATGTTTAAATTGTTCTTAGTGCGTACGTATCGGACGGTCGGTTCGACTATAGTATATAGTCACAATTATATATTAAATATTTATATAATATAATATATATGTAGGTATATCAAGAGAAATATTATATTCGTAGCACGATCATACGTAATATAATAGTGATTTAAAGTAAAAAGCTATTTAGTTTCGTAGCGAATTTTTAGTGGTATAGTTGTTAATTATCATTATTATTATTATTATTTCCTATATTAACGCCCATTATTACCTATATTGTAGCTGTGTTTTAGTATTGGGTGGGTGGTTGTTAACATTTCTCCACTGTTTCCAACGTTGCCATATATTTGTATAGAGTACCTTGACAGAAGCTAACAATTGTCTTGCTTAGCAGCGAACGTTCTCTTCCTCGCTCGTGCAATGTTTCAAAACGATCGAATTATAAAGCGTTATTATTGTTAGTCTATGAATTCCATTGGTATGGTTTATTTTGATTTCGCCACTCACGATGCAGTGGAATCGTGCTATGTGACTATACGTTACCAATTCAATATTGTGTACGCGACGTTTCTCTTAACCGCTGCTCAATACAGAATCAACTTGAACACAATCCCGCGTACTTCCCGTAAAGGTAGGCAGCGAGAGAGTGTTTTCACCGGTTACCTTCCTCGCTAGTTGTATTCGCTACTATTATTTTCGTTTATTATAGTTACAGCTTTAAACTTACGAAAAGTGTGTAATATGCATTTGCAGTTTTGACTGATACTGGCTTTTTGTCAATTCTCTTTTTGATTATCGAATCCATTCGAAGGTCGATGACCTCTGATTGATTGCGTGTTAAGAAGGAAATTTGTATGTTTCGTGGAAAGTTTTTCTATCCATCGTCGTCCAGTTTTGTTTAAGGTAACGTATATATTGAACATATTTCACATGGCACTCCACCCGTCGTTGTTGCGTAGTCATAAAGTTGTTATTTATAATCTGTTGATTTAGTCAATTTTATTTAATTTTTTATTTCCATTTTGTCACTAAATGAATTTATTTACTTAATATATTACTCTTATTTACGTACATATAAATATTACTGTTATTAATATCACAATAACAATCCGCTAACGGTGGCTATGAACTGATGAATGCTTGCTTGTAGATATATAAATACATACTATTTTTTTAATCTGCATAGTGAAATGTGTCAATCCGAAGTGCCACAACTACCCTCGTTTACATTAGGCCGTTTCGAACGAGGCGTTGCTCAATTTGAATTGTAAAGTTTACGATTCGTTAATCGACGTCGATTGTCGTCGTTCAATTGTATACGAATCGAACAAAAACAAATGCAATTCACGAAAATATATTTAACGTTTTATTCAAAATATTTTATTCTTTATAGTTACGATTTTTGATATTTACCCGTGAGCTAATTGCGCGGTTAACACAATAATTTGCGTCTACGGTGCGAATGTAAATGTTTTGAACAGAAATATACTTTTCACTTGCACACGCCAATAAGGTACTTGAATCGCCTCATACATATAATACCATAAATCGCGCGCACACATTCATTTCGCTAATAAACTTTGACACGTGTAAATAAAAAAAAATGCATTTTCCAAAAAAAAAAAAAAAAATACGTTAGTTTTCGAAAAATTTTGCCAATGTACACAGATCGCTCTTTCTAACTGCATATATCGTCATTCGTTACAGAGATGTGCGCAATAAGCGAGCATTTTCGCCTGTGAACCATTTCTAATCCGAATTTGTAAGGAAATTTGTATAGATTATCAATTAAGCTGTTGTAGGACGCTGAATAGGCGTGTACATAACAACGTGGGCCCTTGTTTGTTGGACGGCTTTAATGTTACGGATGGCTGTGAGTTGGGAGGAACCTTAGAGATAGACGAAGCAACGCCTTGTGTCGATAACGGATTTTAGGCCCGAATTTGTGTTGGCTCAAAAATAATTGTTCCTTCCGTCCATTCGATTTTGAAAAATTTGCATAGTATAAGCTTCTCTCTCTCTCTCTCTCTCCCCTCCCTGCGATGCATTTTTTATATTCTCGTTCAATGACAAAGAAGCTCGTGGCAGAACTGGCCGCACCGTGTGTTTTAAGAAAATATGCATTTTATTTAGTTTTTATAAAGTATAAGCCTCCTTTTGAATGTCGTCTACCGAAATTACCTCAATTTTAAACTGTTCCATATTTTGAAATCTCCTTACCGTTCGTTTTCGTTATTCAATTACGTCAACGTCACTTTCTATGCGACGTTAACGTTCTGTCACGAGTTTTGACGTCGCCTCGCCGACGCTCGCGCACGTGTGCTTCTAGCGTTCGTCGAAGCGAACAAATACGACGAAGAACGTTGACCCTATAATGTTTATTCTTACAGTGTACCTATACCTTGCAAAACTATTTGTAAATCGTTCTAATGTTAAGTAATGAGGAAAACGTTATTTCTGAACTGCTACTCGACCAACGCTTATAACAGCATATCTTGATAAGTATGTGTGATAAACCCCTTTGTATGTAATAAAATGAGAATGTCCTTTAGTCGGCGTACGTGAGAATTGTGCCCGGCTAAAAATACCAAAACTGTTACAGTACTTAATTTAAATGCCAATGTTTGGAACGCTTACGATGGCTCTTGTGTCTGTCGATAATACTAATGTTAAGTGGAATGTTCGAGAATTTTCCTAATCGTTGTTAACATGTCGTCCTCCCGATGTGCGTTGCGTGTGCGCTGACCAACTTTATATCGATCTATGAATAAAAAAATATATACTAAATGACATCACTGTCGAACGTTTTACGGGCCATTCAATTTGTCTTCGAAGTGTTCTACATGCCAAAATTTGTTGTTAAGTAACTCGCTGTAAATTTGGTCAGCTGATTATAAAGAAAAGTCTGGTGTGCCTTGTTGTGAGAGTCTTAATAGAGCATCGTAAGATCTAGATTCGTCCATTGAGTACTTTATCGTTTAGCGCAGAATCGTTTGCGTTAAATGATAGGCAATCGGTGAAAGGACTAAAAGTCGTCTTCCTATCATGTGGTCGATCTGACCTGATCTAATTCAGAAGATCCAGATCTAGGACTTGCATTGGCTAGTAGAGGCCTGTGTCTAGGCGTGGAGGCTTCTGAAGGCCTTCTGCTGTCACAGATTGTCGAAAAGGGTTTCCTCGACGAATCTAGATCGAACTGTCAATTAGTTGACTGTACTTTAGTTCATTACCATAATTATTCAAATCAATTGTCTTATACATATCTTGCTCACTCATTTGCTCTATACACGTTGCCAATAATTGCTCAATTCCGTCTTCGTACTAATGAAAATTTATTACGATTCTCTCACAACACGGCCCTAACACGTGCAGCATTAAATATTTTATTATATATATATTACCTAAGAGAAATTTATGAACGCTAGATTTGTAGTTAGTGAAAATGCATGGGTAATTTTCGTATAGTGAATTATTGTTTTAATTATATATTAGCAAATTTTCTAGAGATTTCGATAATATTAGTGAATTTAGATTTCACGGGGGTCGTGCAAGGAGCTATTGTATGCCCCCTATTCTTTATGGGGCTAAAATCTCAATTATTGCTAACGTTGGCGATCGTTCACTGTTTTAATAACTAATTAATTCGCTCCTCAAATCCTGAATGTACAAAATATGTGGGACACTGCTAGATGTTTGTTAGGATGCGTTTAGGTGGATGTACCTTTAGCAAGACTGGAAATGGTTCTCTTATAATTTATTAGAGTTGTATCACTTTAACTTCGAGCGTAGCTATTATTATTTCGACGAGTAACGTTCGCATCGGGAATATTAAGTAACGCTAAAGTAGTTTCATTATTAAGTTTATAAACTAGGTTCCTCGATACGAATCACGCTTGATTTCTCTCGGGCGCACTCTGAGAGCTTAGTTAAGAGAACACGGATCAATAATAGAGCTTTATCGAATTTGATAATAATTTACGGTTGGATATATGTAAAGAGAAATTATAAACAAACAGACGATGGACACGGCGGTGAAGAAATAGATATTCATAACTACACCTCCTTAGATAGTTGTCTCTGCAAGAACGGTGGTAACATAGTTGGTGTTTTTAATCTATTTTAAACGATGGCTAGTTGTTTAGATGGTATCGTTAGAAGTCCGTTGCCCGTTTAGAACGATTCAGACGATACCGGCGATTTCGGCTCTAAGCTTTTATTATAGTAATAATCTTATAGTTACATGTTTACGATATGACCGTGCATGGTTAATGAATCCTCGTGTAGAACAAAAAGTATATACGTTTAGCATAATAATTGATGTGTCCTTTTAACTCGGTGTGCGGTGTTGGTTAGTTGATCGTCGGTTAATACGATTTCGATGTCTTATGAGCGTTAGTTGTTACGGTCCCGCGTCGGGCGGCGCGACCCCGAATCGGGGCTCCAATATTTCGTATGCACAAATACTCTATTCTAATATAAAAAAAAGTTTTAATCACTGTTTTTTATACTAAGAAAGCTATAGGAGCGTTTCTATATGTTGCAGGTGTTAGTATTTATAGTGGAATGAGTTAGGACAATAACGTTGATCGTCCTGCTTTAATGGGAATCTATTGTGATAAGGTGCAAGCGAGTCGCCGACGGCGCTTGCAGAATCGACAACCACGGTTATAATAATCTTACTCTATAATTAGTTCGTTAAGTTTTAACGTCGCTTGTACGAAGATTTGCCGTAACACTGGACAAGTTTTCTATTGGGTATTTAGTGGATTTAATATATTTTTTCATGCCGTTGTTTAGCGTTCGTATTATATAGTGTTTAAACTAATATTTTTGCTACCGCCACTTCGCGTACAAGTTCTGTCCGATTTGTGGGAATGGCATTATGAATTTTTGATATCCGAGGACCAAAATCTGGTTTTTGTTTTTTTTTTTTTTTTATTTTTTTTCGTATTCAATTCGAGTCGCGACGGTGAATGGGAAATACAGGATTTATTTTGCCAGTTCCTCTTAATTGTAAGTGAGAATTTCTAAAATATTTTTCTAGTTGTAAGTGTCGATGAATTAAGTTTTTTTTCTTTTACATTGTAGTTACTGTGCTAGTACGGTAAGCGAACGGTCGTTTTGTGTCTTTGAATATCGCTCCAAGAGTTGATCGAACGTGTTTCGCTTGTCTTCTGCCGCGATCCCTTGTGCGATATTAAAAGACGCGATGGATTTTTATCGCCATGGGTGCACAAGTATTAAAAAAACAAAACTCATGCCACGAACGCACTGGGTTTACTTTATTTTTACTGTTTAATTATTTTTCACCTGGCATTGAATGTGTACGCCTGCGGATTTGTTAATACGCGTATGACTATTTCGAAGGTTTTTTTTTATTACGTGGTGCTATGCCCCTCTTCACGCCAATAAATGTATTTTTTTACTTTTAAGTTGTAAGTGACAGTGTTGACTAATTGGGTTTTTTTTTTTTATTATTATTAAACTGAATGTTTTTTTCTGATTCGCGCCATTTTGTAATCTCATACACGACACCGGTACAATGAAATGTTCATACGTTCAATACATTCGACATACTTTTTTTAATATTTGCATCTTGCTTACGTGTAACGATAAATTGTAATCGCTGTTTGCTTAATTCAATGAATTCGCTCGGTCCAAACTTTTCAAAGGAATTTATCCGTGTATGTTAATTTGTTGATTTGAATTTTTTTTGAATTAAGAAACCAGTCACGTTCGTAATTTGTATGGTAGACGTTGTTGGATGTCGAATTTGTGTAAGAAATATCAGTAGATAAAAAAAAAAAATCTAACTGTATAAACGTGTAATTTCCATAGCTTTTGATGTAACATTTTCGTCTATGCCTAGCATTTCGTGTCTACCCGCACGCACTGCCATTCGATACGTCGGTTACGAGTTCTGTTTTTTTTTTTTTCGTTTTTTTCTCTTTTTAAACCGCATTATATTTTAATTTTATACTTGTTTCATTGTTATTATGTTGTTGTTTTAACATCGCTTTGTAGGCATACGGTCGTTTGTATTGTAACGATGATGTTTTGTGACGAACGGAACGTATAAGATTCGCTAGCGCCTGCCTCGTTTCGTGAGTGGAAAAAAAAAAAATCCTTTCATCTGTCTGTCGAAGTGGAGCACTTGCGTGATTTTAATGTACTAATTGAGCGATACAAATTAATTGTAACTGTACCTTTGACGAGCTTATTATAACATAATTCACTATCGATACGACGATTTGTATTGTGATCATTTTACGCGTCATTATTTTTTGTGATACCTTCCTGCCATGCCCCTTTTTTTTCCGCTACACCTTTTGTCGTCCCCCGTCCAACACGTAACTCCTCTCGTCGTTACGTTCCTTGATACAGTACAATATGCTCCGTTTATTGAACAATAAATTATGTAAAAGCACACTTTAAGTAAATATAGTTACCGAGCAGCTTTCAATATGGTTTTCGTTAACTGTAAGTATTAATATTTGTATTAAAGTTGCTCTATGAAAGTTCAAAAATGTTAGCGAAATGCAGCTAACGCTATAAAATACAAATGTATTTGTATATTTTACAATAACGGTTTTAATTATGCTCACTATATCCTGAATCTATTTCTCACCTTCACGTGTCTAAATTACCATCGCAAAAAACCAAATTTGAATACTGATTTCATATTGATATCCCAATAAACAAAAAAACCCATGTCTTTTAATCGGTAACAGTGCTCAAAATCTTATTTTGCCTTTATAATAGAGTATTGTCTTAGCTGTTTTCAGTTGGATTATTAGTTTCGTTGTCCCGACCACTTCAATTTTCGATTGTCAGTTTCCCTATAAACCTTGAAATTCTTACTTGAACGGTATACGAGGTGATTTTTACAGTTTTACTAATGTATCAAAAGTTAATAATGACAAAAACATACTTTCATATAGAGCCATATGAATATATAAAGAGATTTATTGGATTTTGAAATCAGTAACTACCGTTTTGATCTGATACCGATAGAAACAGTAATATAAATTTCAATAGATCGCAACCACATAATGTGAAGGAGAATTAAATATTGATTGTATGAAAATATCATTGTTATTTGGTCCATTAATGTTAGTCCATCGCAAAACATGGCATAACCCAAGGCGCCGTTCTGGGCCCGGTCCTTTACATACAAAAGTATTACATGAAAATAATGACGCGATACGTCGAGAACACTTCGCAGTAACGAAAAAAAGGTATTTAAAAAACGATTAAAAGAGTTGAAGAAATTTGCAAAAAAAAAAAAAAGAAATGCCAAGTTCAAGCATTTGGACCAAGGATTAGTAATGTTTAATTCTATAAGTGTAGTTTGTTCACTCGCTGATGGCTGATGAAAGTTTTAAAGAAATATATTATTAATATATAATATGTTGGTATGCGTATAAAGGCGGTAAATGTAATAGATCAAGATATTTTTAAAACAGGTTTGTTCGTCACGAGTCTCGCATGTTTTTACACGTATCTTTGTGATCGATGTTTTAGACTATGGCTATGTTTTTCTAATTCACGACAGACTGATTTTACAGATTTTACATACTAGCGATTTGTAAACTTATCGAACATACAATAGACGAACGTGTGTTGCAAGATATAAAAAAGGGCTTTTTTAATAGATGCTATTATAGTGTACTGTTACTTATCGTTTTCTCTATGGTATATTATATCATCTTGATGTTATTGGTAGCTACACGCGTTACAATCAACATGCACAATATTAGACTTGCACAAATACATTGCGACGTATGTGGAAGAATTTTGCGCAAATTTCTCTATACTTGCATGTTTTACAATACATACTTGCGCAATCATATCGTAACGTTTGTGACTACCACAAGTTTAAATCTAATTGTTACAAGTAAAATTCATATTATTTATCTAAAGTCTAGAATAGACCCGCCGCAAAACTAGACTAGAATAATTAAAATGCACATTTAAATGTCAGTTGCGATGCATGACTTTGAAATGAGATCGGCAACTTCGTGCATCGCTTCGGGATATGTTTATCAATCACTAGTGTGAAATGTCTGTTAGGACAGATTGGCTATGGGCGCGTCAACTGTGGCGATGATCAGACTTTGCGCAGTATTAATAAGGGTAGTTATGCGCAAAATGTCCAACGCTTGCATTGCACAGGCTTGTTTTGTTTTTTAAAATCGCACACGTCCCGGATAAGAGTCCTTTAACCGTATTTTTTATACGAACTAGTGTTGCCCGCTTAAAAATTTCTTTCGTCTTTCAATAACATGGCAATGATATGATTAATCTTGAACGGTTTTTACAATTATCAAAGCATATTATGTTTTTTCCAACACGATTATTGCACATAGCTACCCCAAAGTGTTAGTAGCGATTACAGAGGCCGTTAGATGTGTTGGTGTTGAATCTAGTTCATTGATTGAGTGTACTGGGCGCACGGCCCGGGTTACCGGTAGTGTCGTCCCTTTTGCAATACAGTTCGGTGTTGTATTGTATTTCAAAGCCAAGTTGTTTGTCCAAAAGTTGTGATGTGTTTTTTTATACGTAAGGTTGCTAGGATACGTATATCTCTCAATATTCAGTAGTACATGCTAGACGCAGTCTTGACTCTTTTTTTTTTTCTCTTACTAATGATTTGTTAATGTTTTGGCACTGTATTAATTACCTTCTGACAAAAATATATAATGAAGAAAATGTATGTGCATTTTTATTTTCGTCTCCTTTCATTTCAGTTTTTTTTTTAACGGAAATTGAATAAAAATAAGACAGAATCCTTCAATTAGATGTTTCGAGTAAATACGACACATGTTTGTTCCATTTTACGAAATCACGTACCATGACATGAAGATACGAGCATGCATGCATTAAATAAATTACATATTAAAATCAAATTATATCAATGCAAAAAGCATAAAAAAATATTACAGTATTGCAAAATAGATTAGGTTTTAAGAGAGAATTTATAGGAAATGTAAATAACACCAATTCGATTAGACGCTTGAAGTAAAATGCGACAGAAATCTTTCCTTCCTTTATTTTCTGTGTTTATTTTGACATAATTATTATGTGCGATTAAATGTCGTTTATTTTATAAAGAGAAATTTAAGTAGCACGCATAAAATGCAGATAAATGGGGCATTCAATAAGTAAGCTAATAACAAATTGAGGAAACATTTGAAGTGTACGTAGAAAATAACTACATGTTTGATGTGTGGACCAGAATAACATCTAACTGGTATTTAATTACCAAAATACCGATTAACTCTTATTTTAATGGTCCTAAAAGTTTTGTTACCTGCTCTGTATTATTCTTTTGGTGTAGCACATTTATGGGGCGTGTAACGTTAAAAACAGAAATATATATCCACTGATATGACAAAGAAAGATAGAAATAGAAACTATAATTTGATCTTTATCAGATAACTGCATATAAAAACATGTCGATAAAAAAGTTGTATTTTAATGAAATAGTATCATAGTGCAATCTTGCTTATCTATAACACGTTCCGTAAATAAAATCTGTAATTAAATTGTCAATGTCAACTAAATGTCAATATCGACTCTGTCAGAAATCCGAAATTAATTGTTGACTGTTTTTGATTTGTATTGTTTTACTTTGGTATTCTTCTATCAGCTTAATGCGATACGATGTCTGTTATAGCACCATTATGTCCGATGTCTATATAGCATCGTTAGTATAGATATCACAGAGAATTCTGTTAATTTTGCATATCCTTTAATAATAGCAGCGAGGCGTTAAGATCCAAACATTATAATTATTGTTTTGACATGTAGGCTTTATATTTTTCAAGTGCCTAACATTGAGAAATGTATATTAAAAATACTAAATGAAAAAAAGGTGCACAATGTAACCTACTAGATGAATAACAGTCTTCAAAATCATTTATTTTAGAGATGGATTTATTGGAGAGAATAAAGAGCTTTAGACTTCCGAAAATCTATGACGACCCGCACGACTCATTTAATTATGAAGCGAGTAAGCTGGTGTTTAACGAAGAAGTGGGATATCTTATCCTGTCGCAGTCCTTAAAAAAAGTAATTGCACGCAACAAGGATGTAATTAAAAATGTTATAGCCGATATTAAAAATGGCTCAGAAGAATACAAACTGTATTTCACTGAAAATTGTGATGTTGTCAATGAGAACGGTGAAGATATACTCAGCAAAGTTGTTATAAGCGATGAGATACCTTTCCACGTTACTACGAACAAACAAATATTGTCAGTGGACGAGACTTTTGACGTCCTGGCCGAGTTGCGGCTACTTGTACCTGATATAGATTTACAGACGGTACTCGATATATTATGTAACTGTTATGTCCAGTCTGCTTTAATACCATTGTTCTGGAAGGCGTGTCGTGATGGCCAGTTTCTTAAGAAGCCTCTTTACGAGGGATGTCCATCGTATAAAACGGTCGTTGAAATGTCTGTTATTCCGTTAAATATTTCAGACGACACAAATTTTCATTACATTTTCTTGTATATAGAGAGAAACACAAACCATGTACTCTTAAGACCCCTCAAAACCACCGTATCTGAAGAACTTGCTTTTGAACTGCTCAATATATTTTGCGATTTTGGTTTACCACATTTTTTGGATTGTACCAATAAATTACTTTTCAAACGAGTTCTGGAGGCCCTGCATTCGCTGGAACTGCCCTTTGCGGTACCTCTAATATACACTGCGTTTCACGAACATAAAATAAGCGTGATGTCCAATAAGACCACACAAATGCTTAATGACTGGATGACGAAGTCGAACAGCTGGAACTGGGGCATAGGAGCACATATTGTACAATGGATAATGAATTCAAACGAAGTGCACGAGTCTTGCATAACGTCCAAATTTTCACAAGGACCACTGTACTCCCCGTATCATGTAATGTTCGGTGCACTGCCTCATACGGACTTGATGGAGCTGAGTGTTCAAAATGATGAAAATTCTCCGCCAGAACAATCAAAAAAGGATTTAACCGTTTGCTCACGATGCAATCGACCGGTGTATAAAAAATACATTTGCCATTATTGCCTAGATGTGTTCCATATAACATGTTGCGACAGGGTGATTCAAGATGGGGCGGGTGTACCGATTTTGATAAACAAATGTTTTTCTTGTGTTCCCGATTCAATGGAATGCGATCAGGAAAAGATGCTAGGTAATTGAATTGAGGTCGTTTATTGGCTCTTGGGTACAATCAATGAAAAAGATACTTTTGATTTTTACAGATCAAGATGAAAACAAACTGGAACATTGGAAGAAATTTCTATATGGCATATGTTGTGCCCTTGTACACATTATATATTCTCATTGTGTTTGTGCGCCCCGCCTACCCCGTTAGGGACTTGGCGTGATGTTATGCTTTTGTTGTGTTCGATGTCTACTTAACATCACGCCTGTAATCCCCTAAGGGGTAGGCAGAGGAGTGTAGTACACCCCCCACATTTCACCAGTTACGTTTAAGTCCCAGAATGGAATAAGCGGTGAGCCTATTGCCATGCACCAGGCACACATCCAGACTCTGAGTTACTACTAGAAATTCTAAATTAGAAAAATTCAGCAGTACCCAACCCGGGATTTGAACCCAGGACCTCCCGATCGGCAG
>DWUN01000623.1:0-21107 GCA_018249975.1 Passova gellias
GTCTGTTGATTTTATTACTGTTACATCATTTCATCGGCGTGAAACGTAAGCATTGTTTCGTAATGAATGAGGGATTTTTCTATATGGGTTCCAGTTCCAACAATGGAATCTTAAAGAATCTTCTAGAAAACAGCTCGGCAAAGATTATTTCGTGGCATGATACTTGCGCCAGGATTTTAACTGCAATGTATAAAAGTTTACCGATTTCTGTTAATTGTATGAGATATTTAGGGCCGAGCAAGATCAAGACTATCATCTTGACCAGATAGATAAGACCGGCCGAGAGCGAATGAGACATCTCCGAAAATCTTTTGTATGTCCAGAACCCCTTCGTGAGATTGATAAATGTAGAATAAGCTGGTTAAGTCCGAAAGGATAGACATATTTGAGACTCGGTGCTCTGTGCGTACCCCGCTAGCGACATGGCGTGATGGTATAAAAATAACAATATTTATGGGTGAAGATCTCGCCCCACAATCACTTGTCTTAAGCTAACATTGATAGTATGAAATTTCTCGGGCTAACTAAATTGCTTCTAGCTGTCTTCTATGGATGAATTGACTGCGTTTGGCAAGTCATCTATTGTTGGGACTGCTAGCGCTTCAAAACAGAAGATGAAGTATAGATAACTGCTAATTACCTTTCCCTTTCAGTTACTTGTATTTTTATTATTCCTTTTACAATTGAACAAAGAAAAATATCTGAATTGAATGTAGTTTGAGGTGGATGACCTAATGTCAGTCGAATACGCCATTTTTAATCAGGTTTGTTCCTGAGTTGTTACAATTGACTTACGTTTTCATTAAAATTTGTATTGATATAAACTCACCTGCTGTATTGAGTCTCAATAATTCAATTGTTGTTTAATATCGATCCTTATGAAGGTGAAATAAAACACAGTATCTGTATCAGTATATTATAATAAAATAAATCTTGCAATCTTACTCAACTATTCAGATCTACAACAATCCATAGTTCCATACAATTTTAAAGACTAGAAGTAATATTGAACTGAGATTGACAGAGATACGAGAATACATCTTTGTAACACGCAATAAAATTATCTGATATTTACAATAACAATATTATGATTAATCTTTTGAAAATATACCGTTAGCACCATTATGATCTAACATTATTGAAAAATCGTTGTGATTTCTAACAGAATATATAGATTATTTTAAACAAAACGTTAAACAATTTATTCGGAATATATCTCTGAAGATAACAAAACGTATTTTGTTAACAATATGACGTATTTATAAAAAAGATCATTTCTCGGGAATGTTCGCTCTATGTACAAATTTCTGAACAGTATATATATATATATATATATATATATATGTATATACAAGTATTGAAGTATAGAATAGATACCTAAGAACTAGCTCTTGCATCCGCTCGCTCAAACATGTACAAAAATATATTTATAAAGTGAAACCTCTCTCATTCTTATACATTTAGATCTAAACGATTTATTTACATTACATCGCATGTCGCGCAAGCACTGAACACTCGCGCCGTTCACTGCAACCGAATACATGTATAAATAACAAATATTTACAATATATCAATACAAGTCTTAAGTAACATCATTTCAATCGGCTGAAATCGAAACTTAAAGCAATATAATGTCATGATCACACGTGCGCTTTTTAAATCGTGTCTGAAAACGTCCCACCCGGTGCTGGTGAACACAGCTTTACGACGGTACATAATATTCAGTCGAATTAAACGAAAACTAACGTCGACAACCGTCCGGGTCCAGTCTTCGTGAACTCCAAACGTGGAAGCACCATCTCGCCTCATTCCACTATACTTTCGGAACTGTGACATCTTTATCATTTCTACCTTACAGTATTCCAATTGTTTAATATTCAAAATATTGACGGATTTGCTTCAAATGTATTTAATATGTTGACTATATTGACTACAGTTCTCACGCTGTTCCATTCTCAAAATAAGAACGCAGGTCGATGAGATCCGAAGAGTTTTAATTATCCATTTCTAAAATTGGAATCTAAATTAGATGTCACATTCGAATTCCGGAACTCGTTTGTTTCTACCGTCTCCCGTCATCTGGAAGTGGTTGTCCCGGGGCCCGATTCTCGGAAAGCCGTTGAAGCTGTTTCTGCTAACTAAAGGGTTTTCCCTTTCCCGTTCCCTATGAAAACTGGACGTCGATAGCTTGCCGTCTTTTCTTTCGGTGAAGTTCGCGTCGTTGAAGTTTCTGTCGGTGAAGTTTTTGTCGGTGAAGTTGCGTTCGTTAAATTCGCCGTCGCTGAAGTTCCTCTCGTTGAAGGGCACGTCGCGGATGCCGAAGCCGCCCATCCTCGGGGTGCCGATACCGAATTTATTTCGCATTTCCTCGTCGCGTAAATTAAACGGACGATTCTCGAACTTCTGAGGACCTGTTTGTAGTCTGCAAGGAGATAGTGTTATTAAAATTTATGTTACATATTTTTTATATTTTCATGTACAAATTGCAATTGTTAACATTTTATGGTATTTAGTATAAATTTTTTAATTTCTTGTACAGAAAAATCTGTTTTTAAAGTCGTAAAAAATTGCAGTTTGAACGTTATTATATGTTAAAGAATTTAATAAAGAAGTTAATAAAAAAAATTGAAATATTTGCTTTAAATGGCTTCTTACTATTTCAAAAACTACGATAGAAACAAAACTACATTTACAGTATTTACAGTGGCGGTCCGCACTCACTCTCTGAAACACCGCCTCTCCCGGTCGTACTCGGCCGAGAGTCCGTCGTCGTCGTGTATGATGGCGGAGGGGTCGCTGTACACGGAGGAGTCCTGGTAGAAGGAGTCGAGATCCACGTAGTTGCCCTCCGCCGGCTCGGCGTCCAGCAGGTGCGCGAGCTGCGCCTTGAGCTGCGCGAAGGTGGGCCGCTGCGCCGCGTCCGCGTGCCAGCACGCGCTCATGGCGCGGTACAGCTGCGGCTTGCAGTGCGCCGGCCGCTCCAGCCGGTAGCCCTCCGTCACCGCCGCCAGCACCTCGCGCCCCGACATCGCCGCGTACGGGGTCGACCCTGCACAAATATGTAACTTCCTCATCTGCTATATTATTTTATTCGGGACTCTTCATGAAAACTGCTGTACTCAGCACGCTTAATCCCGTTTGCTGGTGTGGTGTTCATTAGGTGAGGCCTATGTCGTGTAGCTAAGTGATATTTTATGCAATGTAATGGTCAGATACCAAAAAAAGGAGAACGAAATCGACGGTTAGGCAGTAATTTAAAATTCTCACCTTTTTTTGTACATGTTATGTACTAGCATTCCTTGCACCTCACATGCCTCGCCACACGCTACTAAATAAATAAGTAAGTAAGTAATAGCTAAGTAAATAACTTTCTTACACACTCACCTAACGTAACGATTTCCCAGAGCAGAATACCGAAAGCCCAAACGTCAGTATGGTGGCTGTATACATTATACAGTAGAGCTTCTGGCGCCATCCAGCGCACGGGCAGCGCCCCCCGCCCGGTCCTGGAGCCCCCGCCCGCGCAGCGCGACATGCCGAAGTCGGCTATCTTGCACAGCTTATTGTGATCCACCAACACGTTTCGAGCTGCTAGATCGCGGTGCACAATCTGAAGTGTCAGACAAGAATTTTGTGACTTTAAGTCCTGTTGCACAGATTTTCTTGAAAATTCTGTACTCATAATATTCATAAATAAAATAAATTTGTATTTAAAATGCATCTATATTTGTAAATACTTAAAATAACTCGTTTACGCTATTACAAAATGCTTAAAATAAACGAGTTATTTTAAGTAAATACTTAAAATAACTCGTTTACACTATTACAACTTGCGTACGTAAATAGCAAAACTAATTAAATTAGTCGATTTATTTAATCCAAATACATCTTACCCCTTTAGAGGCTATATAGTCCATGCCCCTCGCAACACAGTACGCGAACACGGTGAGATCTCGCGACGTCAAGGCGCCGCTGCCGCTGAAGCGATCCGGCCTGGAGCGTCTCTCCCGGAGGTAGGTCAACAGCTTGCCGCACATCACGTACTCCATTATAAGAAGGTACGGTTCTGAAACACAGAATGGAAAATATTTTACTCCGCCCGTGTAAAATTCCCGGATTACTGACATGGGGTTCTTCAAAAAGACCTGAAAAGTTTTCTTCGAAACCGGCAGTACATTACACAACTGCTACAAGCTCCTTCTAGCAACGTATGCATTATAGGCGACAGCGCCCATTTATCATTAGATGGCCCATCTAAATGTGTAAAAAAGCATTAAACTAAAAGCATTTAACTAAGGCGATTTAAAATGATACACATAATTCTGCAGAATTCATCTGCATTGTATGCCGGTATGGTTCGTACTTGAAGGTCTTATAAAATGTTGTTGGAAAGAAACACTGAAAGTAACACTTACCTTGTTCAGTACAACAAGCAAGAAGCGTGACGACGTTGGGATGGGTTCCGATCTTCTGCATTATGTAGATCTCATGCAGTAATTCCTGCTTTTCTTTCTGAGAGGCGGTTTCCTTAATGCTTTTTACTGCTACGAGTCTCGTGAGTCCGTCATGACCGTTGAGATCGTCGGCTTCAGCTTTCCAAACCTAAATCAGTCATTGTAAATAAGAGGAGGTTCAGCTAAGATTCCCATTATTATATTGTAAATTTAAATGCAAAAGATGAAACTTACTTGACCAAAATTTCCTTGTCCAAGCAATGTTTGGAGTCGTAATTTATTTCTTGGAAATTCCCATTTTTGGTCTGGTTTCGTAGGAGCTGGTAGCGGCGGTCTTGCGACTGGTGTTATGGGCGACTCCTTCTTTATGTCGCCGTCATCGAAATAACCTTCGTATTCCGTATCTATTTCTTTAGTCTTTTTGATGAGAAGATTCCTAATAACAAAGGCAACAACGGCAGCTACTGGTAGAAAACCGAGGCCAGCTAATACATAAGAAGCTGTGTAGGTTTTTTCAGCTTCTATTACGACTTCGTTTTCATTGTCATCCCTGTTACCTTCGTTTGTTTGATTGACGAATGCATCTGAACGATTTGTGGGTGTTAAAACTGGTTGAGTACTAGATTCTGAAGTAGTTTTTGATGTTACAGTAAACGGTTTAAATGTAGTCTGCAATTCATATTTCTGTGTCGCAGGTGGTAAAGTTACTGATACTAGCAATGGCTTTTCGGTAGGTTCGATTGGAATAGGAGTCGTAGTAGTAGTGGTGGTTGGTCGCCTTCTCAATATGTTTTTCGGTCTTGATATACCACTAGTCAAGTCATCAGTATCGTTTTTTCTAAACAAGTTCGCTAATCTGTCGCTAATTCTTGATGTGGTGGACTCTGGTTTTAGTTCGCCAAAGTTTTTAGTAGAAAATTCACTGAATAGTGGATTGTCTGTTGGTTTGTATGTAAATGTTATAGGGGTGGATGTAAGTGAAGTGTTTAAACCACTTTCAGTGGTTGTAGTTCTTATTTTTATTCTATGCTTGTGGGGTCTTACGGTTGTCGACAAAGATATAGATGTTTCGGTTTCGTTCAAAGAGATCTTTTGTGCCGTAGCGTTGTTGTTTTCTCCTATATTTTCAATCACAGTGGAGTTATCGGAATTCTTTACTAAATCAGTTTTATTTTGACCTTTCATCGATGATGTAATTGATACAGATGTGACCACTGCTGTATAAACAGACGTAGAAACCTTTTCCGTTGTCGTATTTACTGTTACCGGATAATATGTACTCTCGGTGCTAGATAGTATAGTTGGTCTAGATGGTCTTCGGCGTAAATTAAAATAATTTCGTGTAAAATTTCTTGTAGGCGCAAGCGTGCTTGTTTTACTTGCCGTAGTTTCTCTCAAGCTTGTTACATTTACCTTAGGAGAATAATCTTTATCTGTTGCAGTAATATTTACATCTTTATTTTTTTCAGTTAATGTGCTTGTAAGGCTTTGTGTAATGATTTCGTCATCGTTTAATAGTACTGTTGTTATTTGTGGTTTTTGAGTTGTTTGAGTTGTGCTAGTATATTTTCTGTAAGCGTTGACTAAACCTACTGGTCTTGCGGGTGCAGGTCCTTTTACCGTGTTCCGTATTTTATTTTTCTCTATAATATTTTTGACAACGGATACATCCATATCTTCATTTACCTCATCTTCTCCTGCACTAGTATTTTTATATTTTTCAGTGGCGGAGTATCGAGAATTAAACTTTCTTTTTTCCGGCGGAGGTGCTACGAAATTTACAGATTTTGTTGAAGCTGATAATGAAGGAGAATTCGTTAAATTATCATTTATAACAGCTCCTGCTAGTTTTTGTCCAAAATAAATAAACGGAGCAATTTCTTCGTCTGGTAACTCGGTTTCGAGAGGTCGAAAATGATTGTATAATTCGTCCGACATAAACAATGTTTGATTACCTTTATCTTTTATATTTTCAGTCTTAGCGTGTTTATTACTTTGAATATCTGTACTATTTGCGATTATATTTGTTTCCGCTTTATCTTCTTTATCTTGTTCATCAGACCTTACTGCCGTAGTCTTATTCAGTTCTTCGTTAACGGTGGCAGTTGTACTTTCATTGTAATTTGTAGTACCATTTTCTTTAATTTCCGTGTTTACTATAGTTTTGTTTAACACAGGATTACTCGTCACGTTATCGCTATCAGAATAGTTTAGTAAATAAAGGCCATGATTTGATTCGTCAACTTGGAATTCTTCATCGGGGTCTAATTCCACTTCCTTGTCGAGGCCCTCTAACTTTTCTGGCGGAAGATACACGACTGCACTTTCAGTGGCTGGTTCAGTCGTGACTGTAGTCCTGTTTATATTTCCAATATCTTTTCGTCTATTGTTAATAAATCCTGCTCTATTTTTATTGTCCTGATATATCCTAGGTATAAAAAGGTGTCTAATTTCATGTGGCTTTAGGTCTTGTCGTATTTCTCTGGTACCATCCGTGGTGACGAGCCTAAGCGTTGGTGCTGCTTCATTACTTGAATTGTCAAACGTAATCCTCTTGACAATAGAGTTGTTTGAATCTCTTATTTCCAACTGGGCAAATGTAGTGTTGCCTCTGAAAATAATACAAATATCACATGTAATAATCATTTAATTGTTACAAAAATTTCCATTCATTTAAACCGCTAGAAACACTTTATTTCAGTAACGAGGAAATAAAAATAAAATTAAAATAATGGAGACGAATGACAATTAAAATTGATTTAAAAATAATGGAACTAAATATTTAGTGGACATTAGAATTAAGAAATAGGAATAGTAAGAAATGAAAATCGTAACTTGTAATAATAGAGCAGGCGGTGAAAAATAAGATAAAATAGTTGAGTTAGCAGTGGTATTACACTCACTTATGAGGTTTATGAGCTAAAGCGGATATGGTGTTGACATGTGTAGTCAGTCTTCCCGTGAGGAGCTGGCGCCGCCGCGCCGCGAGTAGCGACAGCAGTTGTGAGTCCCGCGTCGCGTTTGAGGAACTCTGCGTGGTCGTGCGACGCACTGCACCTGAAAACGTTAGACATCATTATTATTTTATGAATTCATAGTCAAAGAAACAGTAGATAGACATTGATTTTTTAAGTGAAACTTCTTAGCTCGCATGAAGGTAAAATTCTTACAGTTGAAATAACGACACGAAAACTTTTTGTTTTTGTGTCCAAGAAGAGAGAGCGATTTCATTTAGTAGTTATATGTTAAAACTTTAGATTGCAATTCTGTCGAATATCGTCTTGTACTACAGCAAACGCAGACCTTTTTTTTTACGCGTGAGTGTGTGTGTTTGAGAATAACGAGGCTTTGCGTTTTGCAAATTTACAACAAGTTTATATTATGTCAGTGGGTTCAATTTGAACGGTAGCCACATTTAACCGCCACATCGCGTGATACTAATAGCAATAATGACACGTAATCAGCCGCATCCTTCACCTCAAAGCGACACAATAGAGATTAGCCGCCACTGCTGCTATGGGAGGCCCTGACATGGTGGAGCGAAAGTCAACTGGCTCCGTCTTTTGTTTTACAAGTACATATACCTGGGAATATTAAATGTTAATGGTGTTTCAAATGTTTTATGGACGTTCAATTTATTCTGAAATTGTAAATGACAGCGATGCAGTAAGTTGCCATTGATTCGTTTTGATATTTTCGTATTTATGTGTTATTGTGGCATACACATTTCAATCAAATAACCGGTATAGATGGCGGTACGGGCGCAACAACGATATGTCGTGTAAATAAAGTATACATATTCTTTTGACCGCGCGACACGCCCCGGGTAACGGCTAGTAATTAATAAAACAGTATCGAATTTGAATTTAAACACACACATGCAAGAACGAGTAGTGAAATAATGGCCTTCCATAGGCCACAAACCGTAAAGATCCCAGATGATTGCTGAAAAACAGCAAGGAATGCATCTACGAGTACATCGTTCGGTGAAACTCGCGCGCACGCGATCATTCCCAATTATCCGCTTTAATTAACTGTAAAATAATAACGGTCAGCGCTGCAGTGACACTAATACCGCCACTCTCACTCTCGTCTGCGTATTCATTATGATCGACTTACTGTTATTAAGGATTTAAGAATGGTTTCTTGGTCCAATGGTCTGAGACCCTAATTGGTAAAATACAGGTCGCGGGTTCGACTCCCACCGAGGACAAACGGCCGTGTGATAATCACATTTGTTTTTTCTGTGTCTGCGTGTAATAAAAATATATTGTAGCCGCTCAAATTAATGTTTATCGCACACATAAATGAAAAATCACTAGTTAATTCATATGAGAGTATATCTGAGACGCATACTGCCTATCGAGCTGTAGATATGCTGTTAGCTATTTCGCAATGTCGAACATCGGTTGAATGTTTTAGCGGCACAGTACCGAGCCCTGGGAACATTCGGTATTTCAAAACTAGAGCCGCGCGCCTAAAATGACGCTTTCCATTTTGTTTACCAATTATTGTTATGATTAATAGGAAATTATGTTTTTGTCACCTTTAAACAGACTCAACACCGCAGATATGATAAGTATATTCTTGAAGCCCCCCATGGCGTAGCGTTATTGTATTTCCTGTGAAAGAGGCTATTGTCCGGATCTAGAAATATCCAATCTTTAGTACTAACTAATAAGTAGTTGGCTAGCAACCATATCATTTGAACGAAAGCATTGTGCTGCCTTCAATGTATCACATTTGCTTCAAATGTACCTATTCATACTGGTTTTGAAGAATCCCAGATTGAACTTGTATTAGCGACAGGAGAATCTAAAACAACAACAACATACCATCACGCCAGGTCCCTAAGGAGGTAGGCAGCAAACACCTAGTGCCAAATATCTCTGTCCTTACAAACCTGACGTGCTTTGTCTACAGGAAAATGTACGCGGTATAAAATTAATTAAACAACATCGCGCCAGGTCCCCAACGGGGTAGGCAGAAAGTACCGAGTGCCAAACATCTCGTAATTAAAATTTCTAATAATCTGTAGAATCAATATACAGCGACATTCTAGTGTCGCAGTGGCCAGTACGGTGCAATCGGAACGGAACCGTCGTCCCTTCGCTGGCCGCATTCACTAACCAGCCTCGTTACCATGGTTACTGCCACTATACTAATTACACAAACAGTTTAATAAAACGCTTACCTATATTTATATTAGCATCGTGTTTGTGGAAAAGATTTGATGTTTTCAAATTTTTATTTGGTCAGATGTGTTTACATAAAAAGATTTTACAGAACACAGAATCAAATTTGTTTATTTCAATTAAAATTTATGCGTAAGTATTAAATTTGTATATTATTGCTAACTTCTTAATAGACGTAATCTTCTTGTGATTTTATAACAAAACTGTTCTGTGCTAAATCCAGGTACCATTAGAATCTGAGAGCCTCTTAAGGCGATATATTATTGTAACGTGCATAATGTCACAGCCAAATACAGAAAAACCAAAGGGAATATTATAAAATAGTTTGTTGCTCTTCAAAGGCTTAGTGAAGCTTAACCTCATTGCTATATGGAAATTCAAATCAATTGTTGAAATTTGAAAATATATTGAATTACAGTCTAATTTCGACCACTGGGGGAATAATAGTAGCCACTGTTGATGAATATCAAACAATTTGCATTTGAATTTTTTTAAGTCTAACGTATTAACGTCTAACGTATTATTAAGATTTCTATCAAATCTCGCTATTAACAAACGGGCGGGAAGCAAAATATCACATTGTTGATTCTCACCGTCGCTAGTACATCGGTAGAGACTGTATCTCGGCTTTCCGCCATTTGCAAGAAAAACAATACATTGTTCCTAACAAATATCTCATAGCGGTTGCGAGCAAACTTCGCTGTTACAACTTGAAATATTTTAAACCCTACAGTATCAATGATAACGCACGCAATCCGTTCTGTTAATTGGCGCACTTGCGACACGTCACTGATTAATCTCTGGTTAATTACGAATTCCTTTTCTCAAGATATTACCAATATTTATCCGTAACGCAAACTCAGCCGAATGAAATTCTTTGCGGTTAACAATAGTACACTTAACTTAGGTTTTCACTTGGATTTCGTGTCTCCAGCACAGAACTCTTGTGAAACGATTCCAATAAAAAGACATTACATTATAAAATAACAAAGATATCACACGTAAACTATATAAAAAAATGCGAAATCGAATCGTCTGATTGTATATGGGAAGAGACTGCAATTGTAAGATCCATTTGCCTAAACATGACCGCGCTTCATCGCCGTGCGACTAACAGTTCTTTACCATAAACAAAAGAAGATTCCATCAAAGCCATTGTACAGGCTAAGACGCATGCCAAGACATGACAGGAGTTAGTTATGGCGGCTGTTGAATTACCTTCGCGTTTGATATTCATGGCATTTGTTTAACATCGAAGAAAGATTACTACTGCGTTCTATGCTTCACAATACCGTACTTGCGACGCCGCTATTTATCCAATATACGGAACACAGTGTATTATTGTTTTATACATCACCCTAGCAAACAGGCAGACGGGTCACCTGATGCTAAATGGTCACAGTCGCCTATGGATATTTGCAACATCCGAGGAGTCGGTAATGCATTATGTAATGGAAGATCGTCAAAAATGCAATGGACATTTGTGCAGTGAACAAATTGAAGTTGAGATTTTGATTAACAATAATCCTTACACACTGACGGAACTGTTATCCCTAAAAATATATTTAAAACTATTTTAAATGTACAATAGTCAATTTTATATTTTCATTATTTAACTCGAGCGCCTTGCGTAATAACCATCTTAAAAGCTGCTATACTCGTGTATCTATTATGTTCATCAGTGCATAGTATTTATTTTAACAAATTGTTTTAACAAAGCCGCTTTCCGCTGTCTGTCCCTATGTATGCGTAGATTTTTCAAACTACGCAACGGATTTTGATGTGGTTTTTTTAATATATAGAGTGATTTAAGAGGAAGGTTTAGATATATAATACCATCCGTTGTATAGTGGAGAAATACTGTTATAATTTATATGGCTGAACAACGTTCGCAGAGTCAGCTAGTTTGTAATAAAAAGAGTATGCAATAAATGAAATAAAGTAGAGTATGCACATTATAGAGAGCGAGCATAT
This sequence comes from Passova gellias, assembly GCA_018249975.1. Classification (NCBI taxonomy): domain Eukaryota; kingdom Metazoa; phylum Arthropoda; class Insecta; order Lepidoptera; family Hesperiidae; genus Passova; species Passova gellias. The sequence goes on from DWUN01000623.1 coordinate 11,624, forward strand.
AGACGTAAATACATTGCCACCCTTAAACTTATACAAATGAAGAATTTGAATTTGGAGCGTGTGTTGAGACGCAAAGACAGCGATCAGTATGTGCGCCGCATCGCAGTTGCAGTGGCCACGTTCTCGTATTTGTCTACGCTGGTGCCGCATTTGCTCGGGCAGCGCGGACCGTTACGTAGAGCTGTGCCGGTACTAACGATTACTATTTCCATTATACTCAAATAACTATAGTAGGTGACGTAAACAGAACAGTTGAAGAGCTGGAGAATGACTGCAAAAAGGCTCTAACCAAATATGCAAGAACAAAATAATGTCATCACACAAATATTTGCCCTGGGTTGGAATCGAACCCGCGACCTCCGTTTTAGCGGCCAGATGTTCTAACCACTAGACCAAGAGACCAATCATATGTGTGAAATAAAGAAAAAGTATAATTTTCTTATTACGTTACCGAAATTAGCTCTACATAATGTATTTGGCGTAGTTCCGCTAGCGCTCGATGGCAGCACGCCCATGCCGGCCACACCTGTGGCGAGGCGGCGGAGAATGAGGTTACCGCACACGGCCTTACGCTCGCATATCGGTTATATCTCTACCTGTATCTGCGCTGTGTGCGAACATTTATCATTCTGGTGACAAGTGGGCAATGCACAATTATTTCCATGACACGCGATAACAGCACGAGGTTTTGGGACTTTAATAAGACAATCATCATGGTAATAATAATATTTTGAAACCGCATTGTATGCGTGTGCGTCCATCTTATCTCTACAATTAGGTAGAGACTGCGCTATGCTTGTAGATAGCTGATGGACTACATAATATGTGCATTACTTAGCACAATTATAGTTATCAATCTCTGGAGCCTTTGTAATAGTATAATAATACTATACATATCGATAATTGTACATCGAGACAGAACAAATATAATGCTTATTACACAAATATTTGTCAATGGTTAGATTCGAACTTACAAACCCCTGCTTGGTTGTTAGGAACACTAAACATTGAATGAATGTTTGACATAATAAACACGTCATTCCAAACATTAAGCTTTTTCAATGAAAGCTCGAACAAAACCGACGATAACCAGTTTAAAATACATTGACTCACGATATTATATACATACGAGTATATTGATATACGCGCAATCATAAATGTATTCGCTGCCTTATTTCTGACACTACCATATGATTGATTATGTTGCTTGTCTTACTATGCTCTACGATTATTATAATACTTAGCTGATAACGAGGTTTTTAGTGCTGTATTCAATTTTGTCTATAACATTTGTCCTTTATTTGGAGGCTCAATAGCGGAAATAATTAATACAAGTTAATTTCGATAGCGTAACATGTGAATTAATAAAGAAATTTTACATTGCTGCTCTCTATGATGAAAAATAGCAAAGGAGCTACGCATCTGCATTCGATGTCAATATTAGAACTCTACCTTACCTATGTACCTATTCACCCCGTACGGATCTCTACGATGCGATCTGCGGCCGCGTAAGGTGAGAGAAATAAATGACTAAAAGTAGTAAAACCCACAAACATTAGACTACAGACCAAAATCAGAACTCTTAGAATTACCGTTCATAGATTAAACTAATAACTGTATTTCCCCAAAGCAGTTGCCAAGTCGTATATCGCAATATGCACGTGCGATGCACACAGATTGCATAATAACCGCACGGAAACCCAGATACAGCTTGCTCACAGATCCTAAATTTCTAAACATTGCACTCAAATGGTGTGATGACTCATCAGCCAATTACTGGCTGGCTCTAATCGTTTATGTCATAACTTAATCCTAAGTGGACCTGCTCTAGTTAAAAATTGCAATAATTATTTCAGAATTTCAAAAGATCTCACTAATTCCACATTCTATTAGCTCTTTAATACAGAAATAAGCCTTAACCTGATCTATGGTGTTTCCCAGCTATAACACTTGCTACTTAACCTTGACATCCGGATACTAGAAGGGGCATTTTAATAGAATTTTAATATGATACAGTTCACTCATTAATAAGTAAATGTATGCCTCAGCCAGTTTGACATCACGATTCAATAATTTCCTGAAATACGTAATCTCAGAATAAAACCATGATCTAAACGCATTGATATTTACGATTTTTCAATAGGAGTTTCTAGATTTCAATAATCTAATGCAAGATGTAGGTAGCATGCTCCTCCACAATATTACACGAGACCTACACAGTTAAGAATTTAAGATCGAGTTCATTAATAAATTTTAGTGCATTGTATTCAACTATTTAGGTGTACAAACGTTGGGCTACTGTGCCTACGGGGCGAGAATGGCCTAAAATGATGATACTAGAATATTAAGTAGAAATCATAAAACATATCGACTGCTCTCTTGATCGACTGGTTAGAGACCCTGACGACTAAACCGGAGGTTGTGGGTTCCATTCCTACGTGGTACAAACAATTGTGTGATGAGCACATTTGTTTGTTCTGTGTCTGATTGTAATAAAAATATTCATATAAGTATTATATAATATGACGGAGCAGTCAAGAGTCTCCGAAACCGGCGTGTACGCATGAAGAGATTGATGAATATAGACGAAGCGCGTCAGGTTTGCAAGGAAAGAGATATTTGGCACTCGATGCTTTCTGCCTACCCCGTTAGGGACCTGGCGTGACGGTATGTTGTTGTTGTTGTTTATATAGTATGTATATATGTAGTTAATCAACTGGCTCGTTTTGCATTGTACGCGCTTTGCGTAGTTAGGGATCCGATGGCCTTGTGAGGGTGTCTTGAGATATTATAATTACTACATACTATATATATATATATTGACTGGCCTCGTGGTCGAGTGGTTAGAGACCCTGACTGCAAAACCGGAGGACGTGGGTTCGATTCCCACCCAGGACACACATTTGTGTGATGAGCACATTTGTTTGTTCTGTGTCTGGTCGTAATAAAAATATCTATATAAGTAATGTATCGTATGTATATATGTATGTTTATCAGCTGTCCGGTTACCATAATACAGGCATTAAAATGCCTAATTTGGGATCGGACAGCCGTGTGTAGAATTGTCCCCAGATATTATTATTATTATTATTATTATACTATTGGATAATGAACAATCTCCAATCGCAACCTCATTCGTTATCGCGCTCATGACGTCATGAAATCCAACGGATTGTGCGAAACTCCATAAAACGAATACGGTTTGAACACGGAACGTGCCCTATCAGCACGACGAACCACGCGGTTAATGAGTAAACGCTATACGCTATACAGCATATTAATAGCCACTGATGTCACTTGAAATACCTTAGACAACATCTGGTAAGAAACTGCCTGAAAACAGAACAAAGAGAAAACAGGAGGACAGAAGAAGGGAATTATGAACGAAGGAAAGGAACAAAAAAGAGTTTTATAAAAATATTGACGTGGAAGTGAGTACCTCTTTTTTTCGACGATAAAAAAAGATAAATTTCGATTTCATAATAATTCTTTTAATTGTTAGGGTTCCGTACCTTGAAAGGAAAAAACGGAACCCTTATAAGATCACTTTGTTGTCCGTCCGTCCGTCTGTCAAGACCCTTTTTCTCATGAACGCGTAGGTATTAAATTGAAATTCATATCAAATACTCAGGTCTATAATACCTTTACGAATATATACGTACAGGTTTGTTCGGAACCCTGCTTGCGCGAGTCCGACTCGCACTTGACCGGTTTTTTTATTTTTTATAGGCTTTCTTTTGTCTACTTGTTCACCTGAAGGTTACGTATACGTACACCCCCCCTCTCATTAATGGAACATCCCTTATAAGCCTTAATTCAACGTCCATACATCATTGATATAATCATTGAAATATATGTATTTCCCTGCCTACGAACCTCAATAATAACAGGTGCAACCGCATAGCTCAGTCCGCATAATCAGTTAACGCCTAACCTTTAGTATTGTTAGCGACATGATTTATTATTTCGTTTTAATCGAAGCCCGCTTGGCGTTGGTTAATTTATAAGCAGCCTTAATTCTCTAGTTTAAAGGTCATTATTTATATTTAGGTAATGGACAATTCTGTTCCAGTGGTTTATATTTATCTATGTAATTTAGGACTGGGTGGGGCCGATTGAAGCTCAAATTTAATTCATTACAATTAATTTATTTACTGAAAGTTATTTAAACAATTGATTGTAATTTAAACACATTTATAACTGTATTTTAAGGTAGGTTCTGCTCAAGATTAAGGGTAGTAATAAAACGTCTACCGCGCTGTAGTAGATACACAGGAACTTTATGTATTGCTTAAAACAAGTTATAATGGATTGTATTCAACAATTACGAATTTCTTGAATGAATGAAATGAAAATAAAAAAATATATTCCTGTTTCTGAAGCATTATATAGTACCGTCATGAATATAGTAGGGCGACCAATATTACTGAATATTAATTGGGACGATACCACACACGGCTGTCTGATTCTAATTTAGGCAATTATATGCCTGTGTTTGGATACCGGACCTGATAAACATACATAAATACATAGTATATGACACTTAACAAATAGATATTTATATTAATTGTTTGATAACCTAACGTCTCGATGTGTTTCTGTCCGCCGCCACCACTGTGCTGTAGCCTTACTACATAGTATAAAAATGTAGCTTTCTCTGTACCTATATCCTTATGTATGCTTAAATCTGTAAAACTACACAACGGATTTTGATGCGGTTCTTTTAATAGATAGAGTGATTGAAGAGGAAGGTTTATATGTAAAATAACATCCATTAAATAGTGAAGAAATACTGTTATATTTTAAATGGCAGACCAACGTTTGCCGGGTCAGCTAGTGTTTATATATGATACAGTTAATTGCACCGGATGGTAAGGTAAGTTATGTCATTAGGCAGTGAATACAGTGCAGCGGCCATTTTAATTTCCATGCAAATTCGTCGCATGATAACTTTGACCGCCAAAACACCGGTGTAACCTTCTCCGTCTTCCTGTTATTATAATCAAGGCTCTGTTAAAATAAATCGTTTATATATCTATGCTTTGTTGTATCGCTTATCATTGTAAGACATTTTTTACGTAAACAGGTAACATAACAAGCGGTTGTGACAAGTGCCTGGACATCTGCAGTAAAGTGGACTGGTAATGACAGTTAGCATAAAATAAGGTGATAATAAAAATCAAGATTGTTGGCAGATGATGAAAACAGAGGGCAGGAAAGCATTGCTAATCTGATATATCACTTATTACTTACATATTACTTACTATCTTAAAATGCTCTCGGCCAATTGCGACTATATTATTATAGGTATACTTATCCCTAGCTGTCTAAATTTCTATAAACTTCTAAAAGTTGTTTGAAGTCTGTGCCTAAGGAGTACTTATCGTAGCATTATAAACTCAACCATTTGCCGCTAAGCAGCAGTTCTTGAATTAATCAAGCTGTACAATTTAGCGCGCTGAGTAGAAATGGCGTGATACTTAAAAACGGTTGCAACCATTAATTGCATACAGATGTGTATAGACATACTAACAAAAGACAAAGACGTGTATTTGGACAAATATGGGAACATTTTAAGATTTTATGGAATTATTAGTTCAAATCATATTTTACCTTTTACAGCGAACAAATTACTGAGACTCATGATAAAGCGTCAAATTTTCGCATATAAATAATTAAGCCGTGTTCTTAAAATGTCTATCTGTATCGACTTATTTATGCCGTTATGTTACTATTAATTTTAACAAATCCAGGTCAAGACACAAATTAATGATAATAATATGTAGGTACGTAACATGTGCATGCAAAATTTAAATTTTATCGTACACCAGTTCTTTCGAGGTCACCTGCATGCAGCTTAAACGAAACCGCAAATCATTGCAAACAAATCATGGTGCTTGCTGACAACCGTTCAAGATTTAGTATTCGACGTACTTGATAGTAGTATTAAGTGTATGTATGTATGTACCTCAAAAAAAAATGACTGAATTGAATTTGACGGGTCCGTTGGTTTAGTAGTGAACTTGACTTCCGAACCGGGGATCGCGGGTTCTATTTCCGATAATATACGAATGTATTTAGAGATGTGTCCATGTTGTTTTTTAGTCGTTTGGTCACCATAGTGCAGGTGTCGCCTAGTTCGGGATTTAGTATAAAATATAAAATATAAAAAAGATTACTATCTTTCTAAAACAAAAGTGTGTTAATTGTATTCACACATTTACTTTGTACATTTTTGTGTCAATGTGCCAGGATTTGAACCCAGACTCCCTAATACATACAACTGGGCTACCAGTGCTGCCCGCATCTGCTGCATCAATGGATTAAAAACCCAAAGAGCGTGAATTGTCCCTGAATACCAAATACTGTTCCAAGTTTGATGCATCGAACTATTCTGGGTTTTTGTAAATATACTAATCAAAGTAGTATTAACATACCTCGTACATAACTACCTACTCGTATTTACGTAGCAGATAATGTTCTGATAATGTTAAGAAATGTTTCAGAACAAAGATACATCGGCCTTGTGTACATCAAACAAAGGTTTTGAATACATGATTTGAATAAATGATGAATTTGAATTAAATACATGCGAATGCACGTTGTATACTGCGGGCCAAATGAACTGCAATGTTCGAAATCAGTATTATGAGGTAACCAAGCCTAAATCTCAGATGGAAATGAAGTATTTGTGAAAATATTTTGTTTATTCTCTTGTTCTGCGGCGACCATATGGAATATGGAATGTGGAATATAGACTAATATGGAAGAAACTAAAGTTTTTCTGATTGTGTATGGAATTGTAAACTATTATCGTTTAATAAGTTTCATGAACAACACCTAGCCACGACTAGTGGTCGTAAAATATTTACGATTTATCAGAAAACCGTATTTTAATCATGCACAACGCGTATTATTAAATAATATCGTAGATAAATAAATTTTGTAAACGTTAGTAAGGTAAAGGTATAATATTGCATATATGTAATAAAATTAATATTTTCGGCTTTTAAATTTAACGTAAGTTTCAATATAATTAGTAATAATAATATATCCAACGTCTGGTTCTGAAAATTGTATTCAAAGCCACCTAGCAGTTGCTTCAGTCCTGAACAAACACAAATGTTATACAACAAAATTATTTTACATATTTTATTTTCAGGTTGATAGTTTGTCAACTTTACAGTTTAATTTTATGGCTATTGTGAATATTTGCATTGAAATGCGGTTTAAAATGTTGTTTGTTCACAATGATTATATTGTCATACGACGTGGGCGGTAGACACTCCACTCCTGCGCAATATTTCACATATTGAAGTTTCCGCTCTAAAATCTTGATATTTCTACTATTGGTAGTCATTTGTTTTTTATGTGATATCATTCTGTATGTTCCAAACTTTATATGAGTACAAGGCGTGAATAACTTGATATGTAATCGGTAATCAACATCATATCTGGTTTTATTTTATATATATACATCAGTTCATTTATATTGTTGCATTATATGAAACTGCGATTGTTATTTAGATACAACATGAAATAAAAATTATCAATAAGATGTAAAGTTAAAATTGAAAACTATAGCAAAAGTATGCATTTTGACTTGTCAACGTTTTCCCGCCTTGTATCAAATCCAAGCAATCCAATCCAAGGCCCTGTAATAAGCAAGAACCTTACATTAATGATCAATTTCGAATGTATAATCAGATTTTGTAACCCTTCTACAGCAGACACAGACATCATTTGTCGACTGTCAGCTATTTATGTTCCAGATCATCAGACATGCAATATTTCAACTCTATTTGGAATTAGAGTAATAATAGTTCACCTCCAGCGGGCATTCCTGTATAAGTCAGTATGTGAGGGACATCAGAAACATATATTAAAGTATAATTAACAACTAATGTCCTATACTTACTCAACCTTCAAGTCAAAATGTAACGGGTCTAAAATGTTGTTTCGTTACATTTTGGTTTTAAAAAACGTAAATGTTCCAATTGTTATGCAAGATCTCGATACGGATGCTGGTCGATATAATTGCATAACGGCTCACCTTGACCTATGCGGCCAAATAATGGCCAGCATCCTTTACACTGACCGTAGATAACTACGCGTTGATTTTCGCATTATTTCTATATACATCATTATAATATAAAACAATTAATAGAACGTAGTAAAAACTTCGAAAATATTACAAAAAAAAAATACCTATTAGTTCAATATTTTTTATCAGTTTTAAGTTCGCCCTTTGTAATTACGCGTTTAAGGTTTGGTTTACGCCCTTTAGGGAACAATAAAGAATAAAAAATATCATACCAATTTACAGTAAGGCGTTTATTATACCCTAACATTATCGCTTGTATGATGAAACTTAAAGGAGTTTGTTTTTAAATTTCGTTCATTATTACAAATTTATAAAATTGTTTTCGTTTTTCAAATTTATACTCTTTTTAAATATTGAAATTTCATATGATCGCGATGTAGATAGGAAAACTCTGGGAACGGTGCACACCAGCGGACTTCAAACTTGACTCGCTACGAGATTTATGACGCACTTCATCATTAGGGTTGTCAACAACGGAAAAACATCAAATAGTTTTATGAAAATAAAATTAAATAAGAAAAACAATAGTTTGATTATAATGTAGCTATCTTGCATTGATATATTCAAATGTGAATCACAGGTTTCAAAATTATTCTAAAATAACGTTATAAAAGTTTCTTTTTTTGCGATGAAATGTATTTATGCAATGTAATAAATCATTTTAATATTTGGTAGTAGAATCCACAATTCGTGGCTGGACGTTTAGAGCTCCCAGTCTGGCCGCCCGCAACCCAGAAAGTCTCCTTTTAGTCTCCCTTTACGACAGTCGGGAGATACCGTAGCTGGTTTCTAGTCCCGAGCCACACGAACAAATTCTGTCGACCCTAATCGAACCGCGTGGCAAAGGTCCAAGCGATTCGCGGAATTAGAACAATATGGTTATATGAGGAAAAACGACTATTTTTAATCGAATAGCGTTCTTAATAAATTGTACAGTTTGATAGAGGGCGGGAATAACTATCGAGCGTGGTTAACGTCTCAAAGAGACATAACAATAAATCTTGTTTGACAATGTAGGCCGTGGGTCGCATTGTTTACAGAACGTGTTGTGCATTATTTCGCCATGTTACTATCAATACACTTATGTCTTATTGTTCTTGTGTTTGCACCTGTACAGCCGTGTACTGCGCCCTATGTAAATATTTGATGTGCATGCGATATTGTTTCTATAAATAACTGTAATATCGAATTAAGTTGCAATTTGTGATTCCGGTGCGCGTGTATTCTTCTCCTAAACGGCTTGACCGATTTCGATGTAACTTTTGGTTAACCTCGTTGGTCGTGCGGTTGCTAGCGCGACTGTCGATCGGGAGGTCTTGGATTCAAATCCCGGGTTGGGTACTGCTGGATTTTTCTAATTTAGAATTTCTAGTAGTGACT
>DWUN01000624.1:0-21100 GCA_018249975.1 Passova gellias
AGAGTTATTCAAGAGGACGGTTTATATGTATAATAACATCCGTTATACAGTAGAGTAATACTGTTATAATTTATATGGCAGAACAACGTTTGCCGGGTCAGCTAGTGTTAAATGAAACATCGTGAAGAAACCTATATATTGTTTAGATGTGGGAATCCTTTAAGAGAAGACTCTTGTCGAACAGGGACCTTGCAGTTATATGCGGTTATGGTCAAACCGCGATTTTATCAGTTCCCGGTTTTTGATCAGTGATCAATATTTTCCATTTGAAAAAGTCAAAATGCTCGAGACGCCAAGCGCAATGGTCTCTTGCAACATCGATTATCAAATATGGCGTCGTAAGAGCTCACGCACAACTAGATACAAGGATTCACCCCATTTTCGTAACAGCGTTAGCACAAATTTTCCACCCCGCGTACACTTACGCAACCCTTCTGAGAAAAAAAAACTTAAAAATAAAATTCAGAGGGGACCTTTAAAATCGTTATTATAATCTCGGACGCGTTGCCGAACTAGGGGGTCGCCCTTCAAATTTTAATCTTTTTTTTCGACAAAAAAACCCCTTTGATGTTCATACGTTTTGGCAATACTCCCGCTCCGCTAAAGCCGACTAGCGGATCCGTGTACGCGACATTTGGCCGTTTTGAGGATTTTACTGATGCATATTTTAGATTAAAACTCAAACTATTATTAACCGACCGATTTAAAAGATTATGCGCTCGCAATAAATCTCTCTTACATCTATCGCGCACACACACGTTGTGTACAAAACGATCGATTTGAATAAGATTTTGATAAACAACTCTCACTGGCGGCTATCGAACTCGAATTGAAGATCGTTAACTTTATACATTTTTAATACTACCCGCATCGTTGTAAAATCATTGCATCGAGCTTATGTACAATTGATGAAACATTAAAACACATTTGAATACATTATTTATTAATGAAAGTCAAGTTAATACGACTGCATGTCTATAAACTAATGAATAATGTTCGGTTTAGTTCATATATCGTGCTTCAGTTTTTTGCCAAAGCGATAATCAGAGTGGAATATAAAAAATCGACCATCATTCGTGGTTGCCACACCGCCGGGCATCGCTCGCCAGAACAATCTACACTAACTTAACATCCTATTAATCAACTCATTTAAAAGACAAACAATTCAAAAAGACGTGTGGGAAAACGTATCCAACACATTCCAAATTCGAATGAATCTGAAAGGCGAGCCAGATTTGAAAAGAGAATGAGATTTGAAATAGAACACGCCATTAGGAACGAACACAATGGTCTCATTGGTAGATTTGAAAAAGGAACAATTTGTTAAACGTCAAATATGAACTTTTTTATTTCCGTTGTAATGAAACGCCGCTCGGTATGAAGCCTAGTACACATCTTGCTTTTTGTCGGATCGCTTCGCTCGTTTTTCATTCGTTTTGTCTGTATGTGCGCTGTACTTATTAATGTCAAAATTAAAATAAGAATCCGAGTAATAGCCGAAATGCCACGGGCGACAAGATTATTACGTTATTAAACTCGCTTCGCAGCCGGCTACGTCCTAATTAATAGTCGTCGGCGATCGTGAAATAGTGCCTGTGTACACTAGCGAACATTATTTTGGTGTACAAATAAAAAACTGAACAAAAAGATATAACAAAGATTTTTACATATCTGATTTAGAGATAGGTGTAGTGCGGTGTTTTTGCGTTCGCTGCCTACATATTGTTTATTCTCTCGTGCATTCAATTCTGTTCCCGACAGACTTTCTATCTACCAATCGTTTATCGGCCGATCGAAGAACACGAGCAATGACATGAAACTATCAATATTTCTAATAACGTTTAAAAACAAAGTATTACTTTCGTCTACATACGCAGCGGGCATATTAATCATTGGAACGAATTTCCGTGCGCCATGTCATATGGAGTTCGTTTATTAAAAATGTGACGTATCAAGATCAACATCTCATAGAATGAGATAACAAATTACAGGGGCGTAGGGAGCGAGCGAGATGGATGTGTGCTGACATTTCAACGGGTCATCAACCCTATTGCGTCCTGCTGTAACGAGAATTCGAAGATTTGATTTGAATTGTTCCTAATATTTTTTACATATCGACTCGTTCGTCTCGGGCCTTCGCTCACAATAATTTTTTATTGCTTTTCACATGGTTTGTTATAATTTATATCTTGTGTGCCCAGCTTCCGTTTTATGTTCTTTATAGCTTCTTTAATCTATAAAAGACGTTTAAATCGAAGTAAAATATCGTTAAGTAATTTTATATCTCCACGAAGATTGATAATAGCAATCGTTTCCAACTAAAACCGCGGCGGCTTGATCGCGATTTAAGAATTCGATGTCTTTTTTTGTTACTCGGGTTTTGTATTACGGGGCATACGTTTGCGTTTGTAGGTATACGAGTATTATGATAAATCGCCATTTTGTTAATGGCAATCCTTTTTCGATTCGCGGTATTGATTCCGTTTCGACGTTTTTTGCCTGTTTCATGTTTGCTTAACATCATCGTCGCGTTTAATGTATCGCCAAGTTTTATGCAGATCGGACCGAAGTAGCCCGGTTCGTGTAAGGCGTTCAAACGTTCATATAAACGGGTGTATAGTTGCGAACGGGTCGCCGGTACCCAAAGCGGGTCTAAGTCCGAATTAAAATGCACGAACACAGTCCTATTCGAAACAAAAGTTGAAGAAAAAAAAAAAAATGTTAAATAGCAACTATAGGAGAATCATAAGCGGTCATAACTGGTACCCGGGATCCCATTTATGGCGTTGTAATCCTATTGTGCGCCGCTGCCTTCACGGTGTGCGTACATATGAATACGTATGCTTATAAAATGTGTTCAATCATTAATTTCGTCTGTAATTGAACGAGTTGCGATCTCGGCACTCGCAAAAACTCCGATGTTTCGCCGAAACGGACGGAGTATTAAAGTGTACCGATCGGATGACGGGTCGGGACGTTGCGAATTTATACGTTCGTAAGATTCTTTTGTCAAATTTACGTCGGAGTTCCGAATAAAGTGGGGCCCGCTGCAGCCGTTGGGGATTCTTTACCGAAACCATCGTCTACGCGGCTTTTTCTGTCGGTTATTATGGACGCTGTACGTGGAATGTTCGCGCTTTACATTAATACAATATCACGTGTGTGTCTTTTTGTATGCGCGTATGTATGTCGGTCTGTATTTATCGTTTTTTTTTTTTCAATGCCCTATGTTGTAACTGTTCTGCCGTCAAAACTGCCCAAAGGTTGACCGGGATAGAATGCTTTTGGCATTAAGTCCGCCTTTTTGTCACTTATTATGTATAAGTTGCGAATGAAGTATAAATAAATAAATAAATAATAAATACTGTATCGTATACGATTCTCACGGTCGTGCGATATTGTTACGCACGCGAAACAGTTGCCGATTTTGATGTGACTTGTCCGTTTAGCTTCATGCATTTATTTGTTGCAAAATATGTATGTGTTGGAAAGGTTGATAAAAACGTTTCAATATATCAAAGTAATCGATTTTACTAATTGACTGTAAGGATTTATAAAAAAAAATATTACTTTTACTATAATATCTTAAATCTGAAATCTAGTTTTGGGAATCGTCCCAGAAACAATAGTAATGTCTTTACAAGGAAGCTTTGCTCTTCCCATTTAATAACATTAACAGTATACAGAAGTATACTTATGCATTTGTACTTTATTACTAATAAATTAATATATGTATTATTCAATCCGCACTTGGCCAGCGTGGTAGACTATGGCCTAAAATCCCTCTCGCTATGAGAGGAGACCCGGTCCAGCAGTGGGCCAACAAAAGGGTCGAAAAAAAATGTATATTCACAATTAATCATATCAATGCAATACTAACTTCAGTTCGACAACGTGAAACACTACCAAAACACAACACCTCATTTATCTTATTTCTTATCTTATCTTATCAGCGGCTCATTATGTAATTAGCTACTTACCTCGATTCGCGCAGGCATGTCTCCTGCCGCAAAGAAAATACCATCGATAATTACACGGAGAGGTTACGGCGAACGCATTTATCATTTATCTGCCACTAATATCGGCTACTTGACTGTTCTCTATTCATTAGTTGGCTCCAGCGGGGCGCGGGCGCGGGGGCGGGGCGGGGCGGAGGGGGGGACCTGAAATTCGGTAACCGCCTCCACATTAATAATTACTTCTCAAAATAATACCGATCAGATCCACGACCGAGATAAACGGTACGGTCTGCAGCGCGGCTACCACATCGGCAGAGCGCGAGCGTTAACAGTAGCGACATTTTTGTGTCATGACGTTAATGCCTACTAGCGAAAAACGCGCGTACAAAGTGACCAGCAGCCAATTCAATTTTACAAGCGCATATTTAATTTGAAAGCGAGAAAGATAGCGTTTGTTCGCCCCCGCATACATTTAGCGTTCAAAATACTAAAGAACAAAAAACAGGAATACATTTTCTTATAGAACACTAAAACGTAGAGTAATAAGCGACATATACAGTATTAAAAAAAAAAACCAAAAATAATCGCATCTCTATAATTGAACCTGTATTCTGGACTTCTATTAATGGAACCCTCTATAAATGAGACAGATATTTATTTATGCCTGGATATCTGAGACACTAGGCAAGTGGAATATCTATAGGTGCGATTTTCCAAGTCCCTTCAAATCTCACTTAACCAGGTTTTACTGTACTTAGTTAGGTTAAGTTGGTAATGCTTTCTGGTATGTTCAACGATTGTATTTATTGTATTAACTACGATTATTTGGGATTCAGTTTTGTTTTACTGAAGGAAATGGACGTCCAGGCGTTTTGAGTTTGAGCCTAAATTTTAGGCTTTCTAGTCTAGAAAGAAACTGCGGAAATATTTAATTGCAACCTTCATCGAATCTCACTGTTCTAATTCAATTTTCAGCCGGGGAGACCGGGCTTACCTATACTCCAATACGGTGGTACAACGGATATTCAGAAAGTGTCTTTCTCTACGAGAGTGTCTTTCTTTAACTACTGCCATTATCTATCTTTATCTATGCACTATCCTTATAGCAATGCAACTCGCGAGCTTGACCAACTAATCCTCTTTTTGAATGTTGCGCAAACATTAATATTTGGTTAATTAATTTCAAACGGTGTCAATATCGATCACTTGGGATTTGGTGGCTGCGAGATCGGGCAGCGGTCGACGTGACACCACTGTCACGGGACTGTCACGTGACTGTCACGCGACGTGACAATCGTGATAACACCCTCCTATGGTAATTGTTTGGCCGGCGAGTGCAGATTAGCTGGATGTCGCAAGCTGTCGTGAGTAGGTACTACTTCGGCGTTGATCAATGAGCTATTGTAGAGTATAATGTAAGAGTTAATAATGGACGCACATTGAAACAAAATATGAGTAATAATAATGATATCTGGATACAGGTAGAGTCTTTACGGTTACCGACAAATTATAAACATACATAATATACATTTCTAAATACAATAACGTAAATGCAGGCGTAGAACATAACCCACAACCCCTGATTCAGCGGTCAAAGTCAATAACCACAAAACCAATAGGCATATCAATGTTTAATTCGCTGTGAGAACAGAAATAGCCGATGACCGAGAAATGGTTTTCACTACTTTACCATATTTAAGTAAGCATTTGTCAAAACAGAAGTATTTAAAACACACTACAGTATTGTTCTATATCTCTCTATATTTCATTCAATCCACATTTGCGCAGCGTGGTGCAGTATGCCCCAGGCTTTCCACAATTGCTAAAGACTTATGCCCAACAGTGGGACCCAAAAGAGCAGCCTTTCAAGTTTCGTTTTACAAAAAAAAAAATGTCGTTGACTTGATCACGTTTACCGCGGTTACCCGCACTGGCGTTTCCAAGTTTTGATCTTATCCAAATAGGACACGTTTCGAAGTTAATAAAACAGATTGGTAAATTCACTTTCAGAGATATTTTCGAATATTAGTAATTCTTTCGTGGTTTAGTTTGATTTGGACTCGGCAATTTCAATTGTAACGAAAAATATTAATTTGGAGGGTAAACTAAAAATAATATTCACATATATTTATAGACGAGCTGTGCCTCGTGGTATTGCCCGCGGAGCTTTAGATCTCGTGAGAATTTCGGGATAAAATTTATCCTATTTTTCTCGTATTAAATATAGCCTATGTTCATCAGGGATAATGTAGGATTCTAAAAGTAAAAGAATTTTTCAAATCGGTCCACTAGTTTCCGAGCCTTTTCAATACAAACAAACAATCAAATCTTTCCACTTTATAATATTAGTATAGATTAAATAATATTCTCTGAGGTGTGTGAAGTCTACCAATACACACTTGGCCAGCGTGGTAGACTATGACCTAAATCCCTCTCACTATGAGAGGAGACCCCGTCCAGCAGTGGACCAACAAAAGGTTCTAAAAAATATATATTAAATGACATTCGGCAGGTAGGGTGTAAATAGGAGTGGACGGACCACAGTGAACACATTATGCTAAGCATTGGAACATACAAAACAGTAACAGATAAGCTTAAATTCTGTAGTATAGAGATATCTGAAAACTATACTACTTTGTTGAATCAAATTAAATTTTGGAAATGCATTGGTAATGATTTTGTTTTATTAAGGTTGTGTTTTTTCGTATGCATCGCTACTTACCCTTCGGTTCATCAGCTGTGATCATATCATTGAACTGATGCAGACTCATAACTGTCTTCTTCTTCAACTTCTTATTACCAATGCGGGGTGGTTCTACTGTTTTCTTCTCAAGGTGTGCTTTTTTCAACTGCTTATATACATCCTTATTCTCTTCATAGTCAAGCTTCGATAGAATGATCGCCTGAAAATATTTTTTTTTAATTCCAGTTGGAAATTTCTGTTACAGTCACAGCTGTTGCTGATATATAGGTATTTGAGGCAGGCTTTGAAGTGTTGTTTTAAACTTTTTTTTTATAACTAATAATAATTAACAAAGTATAGTAGTAACCCTACTATTATACACTTATAGAAGCAATTGGTTTAAACAAAGTTTCACGATTATCGACCAACAGAATTATTTATCCATATTGATTACCAATTTATTGCACCCCCATATGGAAACATATTAGAACATTCATCATGTACAAACTTGCAATAAATGATGATAAAGCGATACATACATACAAAAAATGATTCTTAGTACATATCCGTATTATACATAAAACACTCAAGTCAAATTTTCAGATTAGTGGTTTAACATTTTAATTTAATTTCTTCTTAAAACAAGTTACAAAATATAATTTTAAATGCATAGAAAATTGTTTTTACAACTAAGCAAGGTTCTAGTAAGGTGATTATGTTTCATACAGCATCTATAATATTATTCCAATAAGACTGTTGCATATTTAAATGAATAAAAACAATTTACCTGTTGAAGTTCAGTTTCATAATGCCCGTCTACCAATTCCTCATCCTTCTGTTTCCACATCTCCCATTGGTCATCCGAGACAGTGGAGACCTTTCCTTTGCGTTTCTTTTGAGCTGGTGCAGACTAAAAATAATTTATGAAGGTTTCAAATATACAGTATTGGTATCATACAGAATTTTATTCACGAATGTGTTGATTTAACAATTGGAATCGACCGAAAATATTAGAACTTAGGTATATAGAAGCTTTAGGGGTCATTTATTATAGCACGAATATTTTACTCACTGCCCTTTATCAGAACCAGGACCAATCCATACTACTACTTTAGTTTAAGTGTTTTAGTGGCATTCCGCAGTAGGGGAATTATTATAAGAATAATAACACTAATAATTATTCTAAAGTAAAATAAACGTACTTGTGCCTGAGATTTGTTTCCGTTATTTTTGCCTTTTTTAGCCGGTTCCGGCTTTTTACCATTGCTGGCTTTAGATTTCTTAGATTTTTGGTTGTCGGTTGGGAAATCATCGTCCTCTATTTTGAGACCAGCAAAACGCGACTGAACTACGAGAGCGGCCATCCTGCAAAGACTAAGTAACCAAATAAGAATTTTTATAAGCATTTAAAAACTTTACACGTACAATTTTGTAATAAACAAAGAATCGAGAAATAAAACAATCCAAGCATATGAGTCGTAAACGTCGAAGAAAAGGTGTTAGTGATGAATAAATCCAGAAATTTATAACAAGTAGACAACTGTATGTTTATAAATAGTATAACCTTTTTCTTTAGAAATCTTCCTCAAAAATACTTTAATTTCTTGCCTTATCTGGCTTTTTTTAATTTTAAATTAAAAGGGACTACTATTGTTTGTTGTAGGGTAGACCTGGTACTTTTTTAATACAAGCCTATTTAGCATAGGATTCAGTTCTTTCAGCCTGTTTTCTCGAATGTAGATTACAATCCAATGGGGAAGATTTGATCTTCTCAATGTGCAACTGTGCGAAGAAATGTATCTTGTTACATTCCTTGAAGTCTACCGGCAGATTTTATTGGATAGAAATCCCTTCTTCAAGATTTCGCGGGTTACTTTTAAATTTTACCCTTTTAGCAATAAAAGTGCAAACAACCATAATAATAACGCTGGTTCATGGTAACTAACTAAACTTTTATTTTAATTGTACAGTAATGGACCTTAAAAATGCCACCCAGAAATCTTTTTGATATTGTTTTAATTTCCAACATTCAAAATGTTAATAATCTTAGCATATCCTGTAAAAGCTAAGTTATGCTGCTAAATTTAAAACTAAAAACTTTGATAGATTTAAAACAATGTTAATGTAGTGAAAACTAATTCGTGATCGTGGTTAGGTGAGGTATGACAAGTTTGACAACCGCAGGATTTATCATACCTACTGAAAGATCTAGTGACAAGCTACAAATTGCTTGACAATGTCAATATTCGATCTGGGCCTTTTAACGTTCGCGGGTTTTTCGATTTCTTTTGATTTTGATTTTTATACTTTCTTTAGTTAATTTTTAAATGAGAATATGAAATTAATTTGTCAGGTAGAGATAATTAACAGAATACATTGCAATGGGTTAAATGAAAGACCCAGAGGAAAATATTTAAAATCTACTCTAGCACTAGGCAAATTACCAAAAAGTGATTCTGATTTTTTTATATTGCATTTTTCGTCTGTAAACAAAACAGGAACCAAATATAGAATAAAATCTTTGAAGCAAGTGTTTGTTAAGTGTTTGAACGAAGGAAAAGCTACTCTTCGTTTTGAAGAACCACCCCACGACCTTTGCATCAAAAGTGAAGTGTTACAGTTGAAATGTTTTTTGAAGTTACTTAAATCGTGTATCACCAATGATACGAAAAACCTGAAGCTTTCGGATTTATGCAACATAAGCGTAACCGTCAAGGATAATGCGCCAACAAAATTAGTTATTCGAGACAGATCTGAATTTCCTATAAAAGGCCTTCCACGAACACTTGAACAACTAAACATAGCTGGTCTAAAATTGTGCAACTTCCGAAGAGATATTTTAGCACTTTGTCATTTAACGGTACTGGACCTAAGCAATAATGAAATTGAAAAAATTCCTCCCGAGTTTGGTAAGTTCTATATTTAAAAAAAAAGCTAAATAACCATGATGTAATATGTACAACTAGTATTACATTGTAAATAATTGTTAAAAAATAATTATTGATTTAACATTGCCATGAGGATTAAACAATGGATACTAATGTTTTTTTATTGTTACAGGATTAGAGAATCTTGTTTGTAAACTTGAACATCGCCGTCCCTCCTTCATTCTTTGGCTAATCTTGTTTTTTTTTTAACATTGTAGTATGTTAATTGTATTTTTTTTTAACAGGAAGGATGCCAAAGCTATACGAATTATACATATCAAATAATCAATTGGGAATTAGAGCTAATGTGGATTGGAAATGGTTATTAGGACCCCAGGTAAATGTTGGATATCTTTTGTGTGAACAACATGCAGAATAGTGAGTAAAAATGTATGCAACTCTCTCCAGTCAGGTATTGTATATCCCTTTATAATCAATGTCTCTCCTTAGAGATGTGTCGAGCTTGGATATTTTCCTACTTTGTTTTAGTTACATTTTGTTGAAATATGGATTTATTAGTGGCTAATGCTTTACATACAAAGTCTTAAAAATTTCAATTGCATTTAACAAATGTATCTGTAACCAAGTGGTATTAACTATGTATTTCTTCTTTAAAGGAATATTTATAGAATGTTAGTCACACTGGAAATTAATTTAAGTGATTTATTAATGGTACAATAAAACTGTATTTTCCTCAGATAACAAAAACTCTTAAACTGTTGGATTTAAGTGGGAATAAATTAAAATGGTTGCCGAAGGGAGTCTGGAAACTTCAGAGCTTGGTCACACTGAAGTTGGACAATAACGAACTATGCAAGCTGCCAGCTACACTGGGTCGGATCAACACTTTAAGGTGATATATTGATACAAAATCCCATCAAAAATATTTATGACTTTTACCAACTCTAGCACCTCTTCAGAGTAAAATTGTCTAATATTTCATATAAAAGAGATATGTTTATTTCTTTTAATTCCTCCCTGTAACACAATTTTTTCAAAACCTCTGTTAATAACTTGTTACAAAACAGCTAACAACTTCATTAGATTTCATTTACAACTATATTTCTCCAACATGTCAATTACGAAGCACATGTTAGACTAGCTTCCTGGTAGCATTTTAAAAATCAATTTAGAAAACAAATTATGATTCCTAACTTTTCAGATATCTCACAGTATCGAAGAACAGTCTGGAGACTCTACCGTGTAGTTTGATGCAGTGTCATCTAGACCATTTTGATTTATCATCAAATAAATTTCAAGCAGAAGAAGCAACAGCACAGTGGAGTAGTTATAAACCGTGGGAGTTTTACATCAATAGCCTGGTACATTTAACTTCGAAAGTAGTTTTAAAAAACAAAATTTATTATGCTCCCAACCTCATACCTTGGACCTTGGTTAGCTTCTTGGATGATGCCGGGATGTGTGTATGTGGCAAACCCGTAGTTGATGATAGGTTTTATATAATCAAGAAATATGAGCTGAAAGATTATTTTAGAGTTGCAGTTTTTGATGATATTAGAAGCAGCGCTGTTGGATTTGAATGTTATTTTTGTTCACCAAAATGTTTTAGCAAGTAAATTTTGTAAGCATATTTCTGCAGTTATTAATAGGTGTATTTATGATAATAAAAAAAGTTTTATGAGAATAAAAGATCTTTATTTATGACAGTGTTATACAGATAAGTAGGAAAACCATAAAATATTTATGTAGAACAATCCAATACTTTGGTTGATTACAACCATAGATAAGTGGTATATATTAATATATAAGATTACAACCTTTTTAGCTCTTGATTTTATCATTTACATTGCTATCTCTTGCCCTGGATACTAATTTGAATATAGAATAAAATTGTAATAAAGGGAATCCTATTACAAGCAACTTTGAAAAGTATGTACAAAATTAAAATATACAGTCATCTCTTGCTATTGCTAGAAGTAGTATGAACTTTTATAGTATATCAAATAAATTATTTATTTTGCATTATTTACTCTTAAAGTTAACATTGATTAATTTAGGCCATCAAGTTTCCACTGCACTTCTTGAATCACTGGTGCTATTCTAATGTGTGGTTCTGAAAAAATGAGATTCAATTTAAACTTGGCTAAAAACAGTAACTAAAAGATTAATTTATTCTAATAATATAATTCTCTAAATAAATAGCAACAACTCTATAAGTAGTTACCGAGTGCAGCTACACCTTGAGATATTATGCTTTGACCCTCAGGTGCATTCTCCGCAGCAATGCTTGCATTAGTAGCTTCTAACACAAGCTTGTTACTCCAAATCTCTTTAAAATTGTCCTTCATGTCCTTCAACAATTGTTCTAATTTTATCTGAAAATATTTCTTGCAACTACATAACTGGTTATGGAATATTATATTATCATTATGAAGATAGAATCTTCGAAATACCTGTAACATTAAAGCCTCCTTATCTCTGTTGATACAACTTAATGCAATATTGATTTCTTTAACTGGCAATCGCAATTCATTCGAGGACATAACCAATGTGTGTAGAGCCATAACCAGTGCTGTGTCCTCATATTGGGAGCCCTCTTTTAGCGAAGCCACCTTACGCTCATGCTTTCTCCTATTCTTACTGGAGCGGAATGATCGGCTGAAAATAAGATTTATTTATTTTATTATTAATTGAAATGTGTTGTACACAAGAGACTTTTGAGAATACAAATAAAATACTATCGTACATAGATCTGATAATTCCCAATGGAATCTCTTTTTTTTCTAGCAATCCATTGCATATTTGATAAAATAATATATTAAACCATAAAATGTGTAATGCAACTAACTAATAGAGATAATTTTAACCATTATATTATTACCTTAATAACGTTTCAATTGTTATGACATCTGATTGAATTAACACTTAATTTGCTTCATAAAACGTTACATTCACTGAGAAAGAGTGCTACTAATTGGAGAATTACCTTGAACCAGATGACGCTATAGTACTTCCACTGTCAGAATACAAGTCACTGTCATTATTCCCGCATGATTGATCGTAGTAATCAAATGATCTTTTACTCTTATTTTCTCTCACAACGTTCAAACGGTCCTTGTACTTTGTAAAATTGGAATGATTTGTGTCTATTAAATCTTGCATATTTTTATATTCCTCAATTATTGCTGGTATGAGTTGTTTTTCTGTAAAAATCCATCAAACATATATTACAGCTGATGTTTTTTGTTACAAATAACACTTTTAGATTTTGACATAATTCAGATATAAAATAAAAATCAAACAAAGGTGCTGATACAATTGTCTATAAACTCGCATATTAAAATAAGATAAATACATTTTTTAATATTGGGTTTTAATAGAAGTAATAAGTATATTTCTGAGATAGTGAATTTTAACCTTTCAAATTATCTCTGTTATATTTGACACATAATCGGAGAGCACTTTTATATTGACCACTATCAATTGCATATCTAATAGCTTCTTCTGAATCATCACAATATGTCTCTAGAATTGACAGAACTTCTTTGTGTCGCTTCTTTTCCTTCAACTCTATTATTAGGCACCTAAAAAAAAAACAACATGTTAAGCCAAAATTAAGCCAAAATACTCATTTTTAATGTAATTGTTCAAGGTGTTTATACAAAATGTACTAACCTGCATAATTCAATGAACTGTTCTTTTGGTTTCTGATAAGCAAGTTTTATTGCCAACTCCCACTCTAGAGCATCTTTGTAACATTCAATAGCCATATCAACTTGATTAGCTCTTTCATATGCGATGCCTGCCTCGATATATCGTTTCTTAAGCTTCAAATATGAACCAAAGTCTTCTGATATCTCTTTATAGATATCTTCATTTGTCGAGAAAAGTGCTAATGCTTCTCTGTACAGACTGTGATATTTTACAAAAGTCTTCAACTCACCATACCTATCTGTACCACATTTTACTAGGCACTGAACCGCTTTGTCAAATCTTTTCAAATGTTTATTAATAGTAAATTGTTTGTAGTTCTCTTCCATTTCATTCAATTGATTGAGCATCGGTACGTATTCTTTAGGATCCTTCTGCGATTTGTTGGCCACTAATAAAACAAGTTCGAAATCATACATACCAAGAGCTACGTCAAACAGTTTATCTACATCAATCATATATAGCAAATATTTCAAAGCCTCATCGCATGTCACTGGAAGCTTTTTGCCTGCTAGTTCTTGCAGTTTCAGTTGCTTTATAAATGACAGTGCTTTCTCCAAGTCCACAGTTGTCTTTCTTTTCACTAAAGTTGTCAGCAACGGTAGAGCTTTACTATCACAATCTTTCTTTAATTCTGTTTCAAAAGCATCACATATAACTTTTACTTTGATGCTGCTAGCATTACTCCTTTCTTCTTTTCTCTCTGAGTAACTGCTGGAATACATGGTTTTTGTTACATCAATATTATCCAGTTCTGACAGGAATAGGCTTAACCATGAGTTGCTTTTTATTGATGCAATAAAAACATTGATGTTTTCCATAAATAAATCAGGGTTGTGATCGTAAATAAGGTTTAAATTGATCCGTTGTTTCCTCATCAAGTCAAATGCCTCATGGTATTGTAGGGCATCCAAGTATTTTCCCATAATTTTAAGTGACAATGGCCTGGGTTGTATTGTTTCTAAATTACCTCTGGGCAATTGAAATATAGTTCTTGTATCATCGGGCACTGCCATAACCAACTTGGAGCCTCTTTCAATTTTTCTTTTATAGATATCCACTGATTCTGACCTTTCATACTCTGTAATAACTTTCAAACCTGTCTTTGACAAGTTGGCACATAACAGTAAATGCTTCAGAGTTGTAATTAGTAGAAAATTGGTATGTATGAAATAGGAGCTGACATTATTCATGACCATTGTGTTGTTTATGTACAGACCCCCTTTGTGTGTGAGTCCGAGGAAATACAAATCTGTGTCTATGCATAGAACATCGAATTTTAAACATGACACAGAAAATGAGACATCACAGGGATTTATTGATTCGTTGATAACATATACAATTAACTCGCCAGTGTGTAATTGTAAGTATAAAATTGAATCCTCTGTTGGGTGTGAAGATATCGTAGTCACTGCGGCTGGCAACAGTTCACTGCAACTTTTTACCATTTCATTATCTGATATCTTGTATACAATTAAATTATAAAAGTTTTTCTTGTCAAGCATAATACAGACAATGGTATCCGAATTCGCCCAGTGCCAATTATGATATTGAAATGGAAAATCATATGTGTCTAATGAGAAACATTTGTACTGTTCAAAATTTAGTGGGTTTTTCTGAACCGCTTTGAAGAATATCAATTCTGTAGATGTGTATGCAAAAAATGTATTTGGATCCAAGCCTCGGTGATCTTTTAAAGCAGGTACAAAGTGAATTGAATGCACATAATTGTTCAACTCTAGTACAGCACTAGCCATGGGAGGTGGTACAACTGTGTGTCTGAAATCAGTTGCCAAAATTTTCTTTCCGTCTATAACTGATACCACAGCATCATCGTCAATACCTTTCCCTCTACTGTGGTTAATATTCCATATCCAAGTGTAAGAATACTGTTGACCGTCATTCAAAATGACATGTAACTTTTTGTTATTCGCCACGTCAAAGGTGTTATCCCACATGATTTTTTTGATTTTTTGATTCTCATTAAATTCGAGTGTTTGTTTCAGATACCAGTGATAATTGCTTGAGATAAACAAAAGGATTGTCTGTGTTTTTCTTTCTGTATCGTTACATTGTAAAGTCAAGATTTCCGAGTCGGAACTCCATATCAAATCTGCAACTGTGGTTGTATTATTCACGGGAATCACAAACTCTCCATGTTTCAAACCATTTTTTTCAAAGAAGGATACTGTGTATTTATTGGTCAATTTTTGAGTTGTCGCTATTAAGTTCCCGCTGGGTCGCCAGGACAAGTTGCACTCGAGACTCTGTTGCTTTTCACTTGTGTATAGCAGAAGCCCGTCTCTGTCAAACACTTTAAAAAGACGGATGCCATCGGCCACAAAGCTAACCGCAAACAGTTGTCCATCACCTCTCCATGTTATTGACACAGAGTCATTGTTTACAATATCTGGATCTGTTAAGTATGAGTAAAGTTATAAATAAAAAGGTACATTTTTATTATTATTTAGATAAATACACTAAACTTATGCATTAACATATTATACAACTAGCTTTTGCCCGCGACTTCGTCCTTGTGGAATAGTGACTTTGAGCAGTATTTGGAGTAATATAAAATTAATTATACCCTATATATTGCCGAGGATTAATAGCTATAATATAACAAAAAAGTTTCATCAAAATTTGTCCAGTAGTTTTTGTGAGAAAGCCGGACAACAGACACAGACAAAAATTTCAAAATGTTTATTTTGGCTTCTATGACGACCCTTAAGTGCATTGTTGTATAGTTTTTATTCAATGTACAGAATTGAACTCTTCTACAGTTTTATTATATGTATAAATATATAGATAGATTACGAGTAAGTATAGCTCGTACAGTGCTAGGATGCGGTTAATATATTATGGAAATCACAGCCAAATTATTACAGTAGTGGTTCGCGGTTAGTGCATTACGGAAATAACGGAAAAGTTATAGTGTTAGTTAGATACCTGTTCGTGGTTTCAAGATCGCGGTTAGTGTGATTTTTACGACTCCGTTAAACGCAGATGTGTTTTAATGTCAATAAACTCTCGGACGTTCATGAACACAACAGGGTATTTGGAACAATCTCAACACTTCGGATCTAAACATTTCGGAACAAATTAATTGGCCAACTTATATTTTTATCTGTCCTTATACTGTATAGTTACATTATAATGGTGACAAACACAAAGACGTTTATTTGCACAAATATGGGTAACATATAAAGATGTTACAGAATTATAAGTTCGAGTCATATTTTGCTTTTTACGGGGTACAAATTTAAAAAATGGAACAATCGCCAACTAATTTACCAACAAACAAGACAAGACAGTAGACATAATATATAAATTTTCGAACCACTTCAATAATGAATTTATTATCTAGTCTATTACCTTAAAAATATATGCAATTTTTAGGGTAGTCGTAGACATCGTAATTGATCGTCCTCCGCCTGGATTAGGTGGACGCGCCTTTACTTCACTAGCTTTGTTGTGTGTGTCAAAAACTTGAGCATTTTTGTTATCCCGAATACGAGACGACAAATATATCGAAACCCATTCAAATTCAAAGTCTCTATTCGTTAATATCGGTCTTACAAATGTTAACACCAGATTTACCAAACCAGTAATTTTGACTGGTCGTGCAATTTCAATGCAAAATTCCTACTACATATATCATTTGATTTTACAAATAATGTTATTGTTTTTGAAGCTATAAATGGAGAATACATTTAATAAACTTACGAGTGAATAAAAAATTGAAAGTCACAATAAGCGTTTTGCTTATACAGCGGTCATTTTGACTGGCTGTAGGTATACATAAAACTATGGTAAATCTAGTGTTATGGTTAAGTTCAGTGCGCTAATGTCACATGTCATACGAACCATAGACAATTTTTTTTTTTTCACAACATAACGTTAATTTTCATACAAAGCCTACGTTCTATTGTACTTGTGTCGACGTAGGTATTATTTGCGCCGTGTCACAGTTGAGTATACAAGGTGCTGGGCAAAGCAATTCCTGCGCAACGGGCCATGAATCAGACATGGACGTCATGACACCAAGTAAGTACTCCTGGTAGAGTAGAGTCATTCAACTCCATTATTTAGGTCCCATTACCCACACGGAATATCAATTCATACGATGCGGTTCGCTTTTGTGAATGATTTTAATGCGATTTAATTGGTTGGTAAGTTAATATCGCTCTTTGAAGTAACAGGTGCAACTTTGTAGGGTCGTTGTCTGTATGAGTATAAGTGCATTTACGAAAATCCCTTCTAATATTATAAATGTGAATGTAAGTCTGTTTGTTACGCTTTCACGCGAAAACTACTTAACAGATCATTATGAAACTTCGTACACATATTCTTGGAGGTATTAGAAGTTACATAGGATACTTTCAAGAAGAAAAAAAATTACGAAAGATATAAAAAGTAGGGATACAATAGCTGTTTTGTTAAATTCTAACGCAGACGAAGTCACGGGCACAGTTAGTTCACTATTACTTTTTTCTATGTTTTAAAACGTACTTGTCTGTAATGGGATAACGAATACTTAATACAATTATAAGATAGTTATACAACTCAAATCCTTGGTGTGTCATATACAAACGAAATTTCTTCGAATTAATGCCTGCCACGGGCGGTTTGCCGCAGTCCTGAAAATGCTCAAGGTCGCGACAGTCAGCACGAAAGCCATGCGACAACTTAATAGTTCGTTATTTGCGACATTACAAATTTCATAAACATTAATAAGTACGAGTACAATGGCGTTATGTGAAACCAGATTAAGCGAAATTACGTAAACACTTTTGATAAGACGTGTGAAAATACGTGATATTTCTGTGCAGCATCAAACGTGAATATAAATGTTATTGCGAATCCAAAAAGTTAAATTATGTAATTAGTAGTTGTTTGTGACTTAAATTACAACCTAGGATGAGCATTTGTAGGATTAGCGCTGAAGTTTGTTTACCAGTGGTAAGGCTACCATAATAAGGGTTCTGGCTATTTTGGAATCAGATGGCCTTGTGTGAATTGTCCCGAGATATCTATTACATACAAGTGTATTATACTTTTATGGCTACTAATGTTACACAATCAGATCGTAGACCTATCTATGTTCTTGTTTAGATTCGCTTACGTAATTGGTAAGCAAAAAGTTTGATTAACAAGTTAAACAGTATACATCTTACATAGCCTTAGGTTAAACTCTATAAATATACTTTATCCCCGGAGTCCATTTAGAAATTACTAAGATATTTGTACACTTTCTTATCTCTGTTCCATAACAATCCTTATGATAGCAGCCTTACTTATCAAGCAACAAAGTCATTGCCCCAGACTTAATTAACAGAGTGAATATAATAATTATTACATTGGAAATAATTGTTTATAAATGCACAATAAGTTCATTGTTTATTAGGTTTTATTGTCTGAATTATGTAAATGTTTTTCTCAACTATTTTATTAGATTTTGATATTTAACATTGGAAATAAAACGTTTTATGTGTTTAATGTTTATAGATACAATTTTAATCCTAACAAAGAAGCTATATATGACTAGACTTTAACTTTAACAAGACCTCATTACTTTTATTTATACATTGGCTGTGAATATAAAGAGATGATAATATTTGCATAATTATTTGTTTTATCACTTTAACCTCGTGCCGTTTTAAGGGCTGTTATCTATACTAATATTATAAAGAGGAAAGATTTGATTGTTTGTTTGTTTCTATTGAATAAGCTCCGAAACTACTGGACCGATTTCATAAATTCTTTTACCATTAGAATCCTACATTATCCCCGATGAACATAAGCTATATTTAATACGAGAAAAAATAGGATAAATTTAAACCCGAAGTTCCCACGGCATCTAAAGCTTCGCGGGTAATAACGCGAGGCACGGCTCGTTTTAAATAAGTAAACATCAAATTTTGTCCAAAACCGCTTGTATCAAATATTTCTTTTATAGTCACCTATTTTTATTATTCACTTCGAAAGCTAGAGACGCGCGTTCATGGTATTGTAATGTTTAAACCCTCTAATGAAATTGCTTTTGACGATCAATCTGAACTCAAATCAATATTTCCGTAGACTGGCACGAGCGTAGAAGACTACCCTTCAGTCCCATATATACGTAGAAACACATGCAATAGTCTTTATTCAAATTTGGATACTTGTATTATTTAAAAGGTGTTACTTAATAGGGATTACTTTTATCTACTAAGGTTCCAAACGGATAATCCATTTCTGATCGCATCGTCTGAGTAGTATCAGTAAACAAAGATTGTTATGCAATTTCTCACATAACCCACAATAATTTACATGCAAAGCAAGTAATCTGTTAAGTCTTTCGACTGTATGTTACTTCATACTGTCCTGGTGAAACTGTCGAGGTGGGCGCATTGTTCTCAGATTCCATTGTGGTAGCATCAACGAGCACCATTAAGGTCCAAAGCCATGCGGGTATTCGTGAGTTATAATAACCCAAAGCCCCATGCATCTAGACTTAACCTCCTTTTACTCATTGTTATAATTTAAATAATGGTTACGCATTTAACATGGGCCGGCCCGTCGATAGCGTTGGTATTGCACAAACGAAAATTTGAATTTCGAATTTTCGGCCACCATTTTGCTATTAAGTGACGAATGTAAAGCTAAAAGTTTCAATAAGAATAAATTCGCTGTAATAACCAATTCAAAGTAGTTATGACTTTTAAACCCATCTCCACATCTTTTCTACGTGGCGTTGTAACGATTTTAAATACCTTTTAGATTATAAGTACATGTTTATTCATAATAATAATATTATATTTATTCCGCACAGCCTAATTGTTGTAAGTAAATAATAGTATGGAAATTTGGTAATGGTATGAATATCTAGCCTCAACGTAAATCCAACACAAGCATATAGATCTTGTTGAATGAACTGGAACGATTGGTTCCGCATCAGCGATCACAGCTTCCGATGTTAACATTAAATAAAAAAATACAATGCGGTCGTGAACCCATGCCGCACACGTTCAGAAAACAAATCAAGTTTTTAACTAAAAAATAAATCATTCATAATACAAGGTTCGCGAATTCTGTGAAGCTCAACAGTAACTTCGCAATATATTTTTTTTACAAACCAAAAAAAAAAAAAAATTAACAAGTGTCAGAAGCTGGCCAGGAATAGTTCGGATTTTAATTAAAAAATGCTAGTGCCTTTCCCGCGCTTGTTGGTATGGTAACGTAATAATTAGAGGAGTTCGTTATCTGACGCGCCAGCGAGATGGCTGCGGGCTCCGGACGTTGAACCCGGTCCCGTTTCCACGCCGCCGCATCCACTCGTTCCGCGTGCTTCCCTCCTTTTGTCCGCCGGTAATACACACTGGCAGTCTCTCGTAAACCGCGCAAATAGAAACACTAATTCCCATTCAAATTCAAAACTGCTCATGGAACACTGTAGACATACATATATCTGATAGAGCTGTGTACAGCAATAGAGATAGGTAGAGATGTAGAGTCTACGTCTACTACGTCTGGCGGAAGTCACATGGATAAAAAGCGTTCAGTTCGAGTTTGCCTATTAAATAGACATTGTGTTTTTCCCCATTAGCTATTATTTATTTATTTACAAAACTAACTTTTAACGTCTGTCTTGCGTACAACACGCATTTCATTTTTACCCGCGTCTGTTTATTAGGTGAAAATTAGAGGTTATTTAATTTCGTTTTTACCGAAGAAAAAAGATATTTTCGAGTCAACGCGTACATATTTATTGTACGTATGACCACGCATAACTTTTTACAGAACAGTCCGATTTTGATAAAAAAAAATCCTCAAAGTATTCTGGTTTGCACGTAACATTATGAGTACAAAACTCGAGT
>DWUN01000625.1:0-21096 GCA_018249975.1 Passova gellias
TTATTTTACATATAAACCTTCCTCTTCAATCACTCTATCTATTTAAAAAAACCGCATCAAAATCCGTTGCGTAGTTTCAAAGATTTAAGCATACATACGGATATAGGGACAGAGAAAGCGACTTTGTTGTATACTATGTAGTAAAGAGATGGTCAAAACGAGCGCGAACATATAGCATCGGGAAACGCTCATACATTATCAGCGTTCACCTAAGTTATTTTCGTTGCGCTAAGTTTAGTGTTAGGTAAGTTAAGTTCTATATGAACAGCACTAAAATAATACAAGCCAAAGCACCCGGCCGAAGCAAACAAGATAATCTACTTTACACATAATACGTTTTGTAAGTTATTGTCAACTGATTTAACTAAATTTAACTTAGAATTGTAACTAAAGATTTAATTTGATAAGTGAGTTAAGCTTTACTGTACATTGGACTCGTGTACAGTTCATTCGGAACTGGGAGACTTGTTTATTTACATTTACAAGTTTGTTAGACAAGGAGTAATTCGAGATAGAAGTTTCTCTTCGAAGTAAGCACACGTAGGTGTAGATCTAGATATTATAAGCTATATCGAGTAAGGTCTCAATCTTGGACCTGCATTCCTTTGAACATCGGAATCGTGTCGTGTGTCTACCGCATCGACACGAATATAAAATAGTTGTTCATAGTACGCAGGATATAATAATAAATAAGTCAAACTTGTGCAATTTGGTTTTATCTCTTATAGACATTTTACCACTAATATAAATAGGATATAATATAAATATGCTACATTGAAAATACTTTAAAAAGTCATACAACAAGTAAAATGTAGTAAACATGCGGGCAATAGGCAAAAAAGGTTTTACAAAAAATATTTTAAAAACTTCAAATAGCAATTGCATTTAGAGTTGGATAGACAGGTAAAGACATGTATTCACATTAATTATATCAAAACGGATGTAATTTAGATTTCTGCCTTTCATTTAAAAAGAAGTCTAAAGTTCGTATCCTGACCCATACTCGTTAAGGAGTTACATATGTTTGTAAGATTAAACATCACTCTCTAAAACGAAGAACAATATCAACTTTGTATGTAATGTACACTTCTCCTTCTCTTTATACTTTCTTCTTCTTATTCTTCTCATTGAAAAAGACACCTAATGTTGATTAGAAAATCTCAGTCCTAAAGAGTGGCAACACATTTGTGACCAAACTTTAATAAGCCTGATACTGAGGAACATTAACTGCACTTATTTTAACTACTAACTGATCTAATATTTTTAACAGTCCCGATCAGTCCAGTCTTGTCACTAAAGAATACTCAATTATTAATACCTAAATTCACCCTAACAGACCAATTCCCATAGCCAAGTTACTCGTTGGTACTGTCTTCTCATAAAAAAATTAATTACCGCTACTTAAGGTCACAGTATTCTACTGCAGCATACTTTGCTTTTAATTGAAATGTGACTTACAATAATATAACTCGGCAGTCGGCCAATTCGAGTCGTTCGTATAAGAGCAAAGTTGAAGTTTGACACTGACCTTGCGAGCATTTCTCGCATGCGTGATATTCGCTTCCGTTTCAAAGCGAATGTTGATTAAGTGCTTTCAAGAAACTCTTAAATACTTGCATTTGATCGCCGCATCAAGACCAAAGCACCCGATTAGGACTATAATATGAAATATAATTATATACAGCGCTTCCAAAATACTTGCGGAAACGTTTTCAATCCAGGTAACGAATTAATTACAAAGGCTGGATAGTAACATACAGCAATAATGGCATACATAAATGTTCAGCCAAGATCAGACCAAAACTGTACTTAATCGAATAGTACTCCATCTAAAAAAGAAAGAACTACAATTCACAAGTTTGTGGTCTACGGTGACTACCTTACTTTAAATTGTTACTTTGATTAAAGAAGTTCTAAACAAAAATTATCAGTAAAAATGCTGTATTACTTTTTTTATTACACACGGATACTGAACAAACAAATGTGCTTTACGCACAATCAGGGCTTACCACTCAGGTTCTCACCTACTTAGACCAAGAGGCCAACTAAATCGTAGAATTGCAAATACAATAAAACCAAATCATTTTAATCCAGCACTTAATCCATTGCAGACAAAATGAAATCGGTAACGATAAAAAATGTAATGAATTCGAATACAATTATTTTCTTTTTAATCTCAATAAAAATAGCACCTGTATAAAACATTTTTGCAACTTATATGCTTTACACAGAAAGACTGAAATAGCTTATTAAAATTGTATCGTTGACTAAAATTACCAGTTACCTACAATTATTGGATTCTTGCGAATTTTAATTATTTCCTTTTTCACTTAACCTATATAGAGTACCTGGCTTAACAAGTTCAGTTACAAGACATCTGATCGAAGTAGGTATTCAAAATAATATAAAAGAATAGTAAAATGTATCAACCATCAACCAACTAAACCAGTAATTAATTAATTATGAAATTTTTCATTATACTATCACATACTATAATGTTACTTCGAATATCTTTAGTATGTGCTTACAGAGTTAAATATTTGAATAAATTAATATACGTGACTTAATTTTATTCTAAATCAAATATATCTTACAGTGTTTGGAATAAATCTAAATTTTTTATTATGCCAATATGACAAAACGAACGATTAGTATGCTTTTCATATCCCAGACATAGCTTGTTCCACAAAGCGAACTTGCAGCTATATCGCTACATTGACCCAATACGGAAGATACCAGTTAACAAAAACGGCATAATTTCCTCCGTATTAGAGAACTTTGAAACTGATTGTGACCTATTGATATGGACATAGACAGGTGTTTGTTAAATATTTTTCGATATATTTGACGATTACGTATGCCCTAGCCGAAGATTTTCTATAAAATTGCACATGCTTTAATTTTTAAAAATATTTATAAAATAAATTGTTATTACTCTTTTTAAATCGGAAAGTTTCGAGAAAAGAAATAATACGCATTACTTTATATAGTTCTTTATTTGTGTTTTTTAGAATTATGTATACTTTATTACTATAATTATTATTTTCAATTATTGACATTTTACCAGTTAATACATACATATATCCGGAAATAACATCCGTGTAAACGCAAGCAAGCAAGGTAAGAAGACAGGAACTAGGAAACAAACGTAACACCTTTTTCTAGTTCGAAGAATATGTAACGATAGATGAATTTAGTAAAGATCAGGGACACGATGTAAATCAACAATGCGTGTCCATATATCAAACCCCGTACATGCAGTAGGCACCATATTGAAACTGACGTATGTTATATTCAACATAGCGTTAATAAACACAACCAACTTGTTCTATTCGCTGTATATCAGAACTTTTATCAGAATTTTGAATACTTTAATTGTTCCAAAAGAAATGGCAAGGACAACAGATCTAATGTCCTTTTAGATCAACAATTTCAATGGTATAGTTCAAATCATATAGTTTGAAACTTTGAATGTACTTTGTTTACAGTCATTGCAGAATAAGTTAACATGTCATGTCAAATCTATGATGAGAGCCTCGCAGACCGTGTAATAAATTTTACAAATACCAGGACAGTACTATGTCCAAGTTTGTACGCTAAAGAATGTAAATTATCGGGGGACAGAATTCGACGTATCGGTTACAACTATCATAACCGTTGCGCGTTTTCATAGAGCTTGCTTATATTTTTTTTAATCGCGGACTAACCGAACAGAGCGAACTTGATATTTTGAAATAAACGTGGACATTGTTTTCGAAGAATTTCAATAGTACAAATCGTGACCGGCCTATATACTTTGGAAATTTTTATCAATTTGAACTCTTATATTCCGGGTCTCGATTCGCTGGGTAGACACTTCTTTATAACCAAAATCTTGTTTGAGCGCTTGATTCGGGTCAAAAAGTACATAAACGAAATAACAAATAATGCAACGGCAGTATTGCAACTCTTAAAATATTACTAACTCAATTCTCTTCATGAATAGCTCTAATTACAATAAGTCGTTATTATTAATTGTGAGTCGTGGAAAATGTTACAGTTGTGTAGACTTACTAACCACTCGAAACTGCGCCAAATTATGTCTGCTAGATATTTATCGGTTATTTAAATGTCTTCCTAATTCTAAATATATAAGCAAACACAATATACCTGAATAATACTGCTGAATAATACAATATACCTGAATAATACTGCTGTTTTATTCAATATTGTATTCGTATATCTAACAGAATTGGACAGAGATTTCCAAGGAAGAAAACAGATGTACTAAGCTCAGCGTTATTTGAAAATATGCCACAATGTCATTGTATATAGGTTAGTACATCTTAGTCGTGTTGTTTAAGTGCAATTAAAACCTGTGTAATTTTTAACATTTGATATAATATATTCACACTCATTGCCGTTTTCTTTTATAGTTATATTATTACAATTCTTATCTACAAATCGCTACAAAATACAGATTAATCTCACAATATTTCTCTATAGTGTCGCTTTTATCCCCTTATTATTCTAAATAGTGCAATTATCGCTTAAGATAAACATTTTAATAAGAACCTACGGCCGTCCGCTGATAACGTACTGTGCTATTACTATGTCTGTATAAAATCAGTTGGAAACTCATTTAAATAAGTTACAAATAATGTAGATTTAGCTTAAGCCTCTCATAAAAATGGCATGATGTCGTCTTTATGAGACAGGCGATTACCGGTCATCCTTCACAACTGTAATGCAGGGTCGATAAAATTTACAATCCGTTCCGGTACATGTCTTTATAGGTAATTGTAATGCTCTTGTATTTCGGACTGGAGGACTGTCGAAAGATAAACGTGCAGATGTAGGCGCCACGTTGCGTAAGTCTCGTCTCAGACGCACGCCACCCACACACCCGAATTGTACAGATAAATTCATGTGTTAAACCATGTATAAACCACCGTGGACATTGACGCTTACATTCAACGACGCTTCGAAACGACAATTAAAATGGAATGTAACTCCAAATTATAGTTTACATGCAAGATAAATTAGTTTCAAAGTTATTAATATTTTAATAAAAAATGGTTACCTAAGCGACAGTTTATCAAAGCTTCCGTAGGTCACGAAAAAAAATTATTTCATACAAAATAAACTTATTTGATTTTAATATGATTCGCTGGTATAGCGAGTGGTATCTTGAAACGATAAATCCGTCTATATAGAAATGCGAACCAAAGATTTGAATCCAGAATTCCGACTGAAAATCTAAGCCACTGAGCTATCACTGCTTATTATTGTAAACATTGCTCAGAAATGTAAACATTTACAATGTTTCATTTCGACACGATTCCACGGATAGGTTGCGAGGCAAAGCTCAGCAGGAGGCTAATAAAATAATAAAGTACTTTATTATGTTTAAAGTAACATTTTGATTTCATTATTTATAATAAATTTCAATGAATCGTTAAACTCGCGATGGTTCGATTGATAAAGTCCATTGAGATAGACAAAAACATGAATACCATGTTCTAACAGTAATGAAGTGGTGAACATAAATCCAGACAATATCGGCAAATGATTTACCGTAGACCACGAAGAGTGACAATTTCCCGTGACTAATACAGAAAAGGGCTTTAGTTATGTTTCAGATGAATATATATGGTTATTCGAACTTCTTATAATGACAGACCCATTCGTTTAATAGTCCCAGGAAGATGTGTTACGGCGCGCATACGTTTAAGGAAGATTTATGAATTCACGTCCCAAATTACTGTGTAATTGCAGGATATAAATTTCGATAGCAGTTCTCAAGTACCGAAAGCCATGTTCAGGCTCATGAGACAGCGGTGGTCGTTGTAAGTCGTAATCATTTCGATGGCAACATAATTGATTCACATTAGTGTAAATACCTGTATGTGCTATCAATATTATTTATGAAATATCTCGCCAGAGCTATCACATTGATTATAATTTTAAAATTTTTCTGCAGTTTTTTCACCGGCTTTTTTCTCCGGGTCTACTATAGCCTGAAGGGCACATAAAACCGAAGTAAGAGGACTAAAACATGACCTTCATTGAGTGTGTGTGTGTACCTTACAATGAATAAAACAATATGAATTTGAATTTGAAATTGAGTGAATTAAAATTCCTATCTTCTGTTACACGAAGTAATCAATATATATTGCATAAAACAAAATACTAAATGCAGTGACTGTAGTTTTACAGAAGTCAATTGAGCACTGCAACAACATAGGTACCTACATCCATCTTAATTCAAAGAATGCAGTTCAAATTATCCATTTAAAACATCAATGCATAGAAAATTTACAAATTTAGTAGCATTGTACATACTCGTAGTTATAACGTATGTGGGTCTCGAAAGACTCGATAATATTTGGAGATATATTCAAATATCGCCACTGTGGTATCGGTGCTTAATAAAGGAAATAAATATCAAGTAACGGAAACCATGTCCCCTGTCACAGCCTCTGCGGGGCGGCATGTGATAATGAGGGATCTTATTGACCAGATAAATGATTTAGCGCCGTATCCATTTCCTACCTTGAACGAACCGAATAAAGTCAGGATACGTTTGTACATTTCAGTGGTTTTATCGGAATAAATTTAAATAACAGTTTTAAACTTTATATATTTGGACAAGATTGAATGACTGCGATTTAAGTTAAATGAACGATAAAGTATTTCTTACCGAAACCTGTCAAAGATATATTAGTAACCCCTAAATACCTACTCTGTAACTATCGAGTTATCGTGCGATTCAAATTTTGCTACAGAACAAAGATTTACTCATTATAATACATAGCGCTATACACATTGATCAGACAAACATACTGCATAATGAATATCTGTTAAGAATCATTAATCGTCGCATCGACAATATTGACACATGGTTATCGATTATCCGCTGTTTGACTTGCGATTTTGTCGATACAGATATCGATTCGAATAGTTTTGCAGCATAATGAATTTAGCACGTGGAGTTGATTTAATCTGTAATGAGATTTTCAACTTGTATCCCGTCTCTGGGTGAGGTCTGGGTGGGACAAGGCGATTGAATCTGATCGATCAATACGCGTAGGTATTATGGCAACACACCTTTAACGGCTCAAGAGACTTATGATGGTCGTAACGGAAAATGCAACAAATTATTCTTTCGCGGTAGTACCGAGCAATATATCTGGTTTGATCTACAATGCTAGCAACTAACACATCGAACTAGATAACGTAGTATTGAAAATTATAGATATATAACCATATATCTATCCACATAGCGAACTATAGATTGTTAAGTATAACCAAGGTTTGACATTTAGTGTTAATTGGTTTCTGTATTACCGATTTGTCGGAGGCTTCCATCTTAAAGTATTGTACATATCATACTGGAGTTTTTGTACCTTCCAATGAAATACACATGTAATTAATGAATGAAATCTACGAGTATATGTTAAAATTGTATTATACGAACGTTACTGAAAATTGTTCGTATCTTAAATTGTGCCTAAATCATTCCCACTAGTACCACTCCATTTAAGTACATACGTCTACCATCCTGTTGACACACTTGACAATCACGTAGACATGTGACAGACGCGGCGGCGTCAATGTCACATAACTCTTGTCTCGCGGCTATCAGTTTAACAAAGTTAATTATATTACAAGTTGATTATAATTATAAATAGATAAATTACCTATACCTTGTAGCCAAAACGCGAGCATCCGCGGCACGTTTTTTGCGGTTCGTAACTATTGTATGTATCGTCTTTAAATGTCGTCAGATGCCCTTAGGCTTTTTATGCTCCTTGTTTCTGTCTGTTATGGTAACCGGACAGCTGATAAACATACCTAGATACATACGATATAAAAGTAAATAGACATTTTTACTACACCCAGACACAGGACAAACAACTGCGCTCATCACACAAATGTTTTGTTCTGTGTGGGAATCGAACCCACGACCTCCGGTTTAACAGTCAACGTCTCTACCCTTCGATCGCGAGGCCAATCGAGCTACATGTACAGAAATTCTTAAGGACAATTTATAAGTAAGCAATGCAAAAACTGCCGAAATTTATTTTCCATATAATCGGACAAATTTCCGTTTCCTCGATCAAACTAAATGGTAATTATAAAATAAAGTACTTGCATAATTACATTTCGTAACTTGGAAGGTACAAATAAATTCAACTTGATCGACAAGTAGTCGATAACAGTGGCTACAATGTAGATTAAAAATACTTAGACACTTAGAAATTACAAGTGTATAATCAGTTAACGATCTCGTAGATATGTGCGTGTCTGAGCTAAATAATTAATTTATTGGTTAGTAACCATTATGTACAGTATGATAAATTGTTGCTCTTATACACAAAAAACGAGCAAGGCACCTACATTTTACTTCTAAAATATACTCATGACATGTGGCCCTTGAGAACATGCTTACAATGTATGATACAACTTTATTTCTTTATTACTCACATATTACAATGTAAAAAAAACAATTACCATAGCTAATATAAAGCTATAGTCATTTCAAACCGTTAAAACTTGATTTTCGTATAAATTTATGTGTCTGTTACTAGCATTATTAAACTACTTGTAAAATACATATCTACAAGTATTTTTTTGTACAAGATAAAATTTAAGTTTGTTGATGTTATCTAGAAATAATAATGTCTACTATATACTTAATTAAGTAACGATTTGTCAAGGTTCTATATATAATATTGCAAATTGTCTTTCATATATCGATTATCTTCTTTATCTTTACATAATATAAAACAAAGTCGCTTTCCGCTGTCTGTCCCTATGTATGCTTAGATCTTTAAAATTACGCAACGGATTTTGATGCGTTTTTTTTTTAGTAAATAAAGTGATTCAAGGGGAAGATTCAGATGCATAATAACATCCATTGTATAGTAGGGAAATACTGTTACAAGTTATATTGCAGAACGTTTGCCGGGTCAGCTAGTAAATTATATATGTAATAGAAATACTATATATATATGTAGATAATTTAAGAACTTAATATGATTAGGAATCATGCCGCGGGACCCTTAGCCCGTCTGCCACATCATAGGTCGTGTCTGACGCCGTGGCTTTGAATGACATTATCAGATTTAAGTAATGTATAAACACATTCATTCACTTGTAACTAACGATTGATTATCTACAGATAACTCCATTGTTGTTACTCGTGTACTCCACTTTGCGCCGCTACTTCATACCAAATTCACTAAGAAACGATATCTAATCTATAGTGTTACCTAACATGTTAAGTGCAATATAGAATACAGAAATACTGACGAATTACACTTAGATATGAAATTGTTCTTAAACATTTACATGTATTTTTGTTACGAGAGAAAGTTTGATCAAAAACATCGGATAGGAAAAAGGAGTAAAAATACCAAATTAGTATGAAAAGCTGACGAAAAACCAATATATTGCAGAAAGCAAGTTTTACCGATGCGCTATAAAGAACAAGGGGTTGCAGTAAAAATAAAACATCGCTATAAAGTATATGCCTAACATTTATTATTTTATAACATACATACATATTTT
The DNA here is from genome assembly GCA_018249975.1 of Passova gellias. Lineage (NCBI taxonomy): Eukaryota > Metazoa > Arthropoda > Insecta > Lepidoptera > Hesperiidae > Passova > Passova gellias. Next base: position 9,556 of record DWUN01000625.1, read on the forward strand.
CTAACACATTGCGAAATATATGTAGTATTAATGAACATTAAACTGAGATACATTATGTGTATACCTAAGTACCTTTTGCCTAAAATTTAAACGAAATATGTTAATTACAAATTTTTACATCATATTACATTTCACTGTGGTACAAAAATCATTATGATATAAATCATTAACGTAATAGTTGGACATGAATGCACGCTATTAAATATAAAAATGGCAACAATTACACACGAAAAAAAAATTTATGGCTCAATTAAGTAGAAACAGCTTCTTAATCTTAATTAAATCTTGACGTTAAAAAATTATACGAGTCACATTTGATACTGCATAAATAAAACACAAGAAAAGCAATAATTCCTCATACAAAAGAGCAAAAAGACACAATAAGATGACACCGTTGTCGCTAAATATGCAGGAGAAAATGTTTTTCAGCATTTTCCTCCAAAAAAAACACATTTATACCTAAACACAAACGTTGCACAAAACCTTAAACTGGCCAGATATCGTTAACGAAATCCGTGCAAAAATAAAACGAAAATACATTTATGATATGAGTTACTCATAAAATTTGACGTCGCAATCCAATGAACACTGGCTTACGACCTTACATTTTAAGTCACTAAATTGTACTATGTTGTTCTACTAATCTTGTAAAAACACTATCACTAGGACATAAAAGTGATACTCTAAATTGAGCCCAAAAATAGTGCCATTGAAATATCTACCTATGATATTCGCCTATTATCAATGGCATGTCCCAATACTTTCACGTGCTCGAACTACGGCCTGCGCGCACCCCCTCTGCGCACGCGCCGAAGTATAAAAACGCGCTCCCGCCCTCATTTCAAACAGACGCAAGTTGCACTTCAGCATAGCGAGTCCTGGAAGATACTAGTCTTCCAGTAGCGCTATTAAACGTTAAATTGTATATAAGTTTTTTATAACTCCTTCTTCCCTTTTCTCTCTGTGCTTTATAACTAATCACAAAAATGAAATTCTTGGTAAGTACTTTTCTATCACATGCTTTTTCCTATTTCATTAAGTTGCTAGTGATTTCGGTAATACATTTATAATCAACCATAAAAGAACTATTGTTTTTTCTAATATTATACTAAAATATTCTAATTACGCAGTAGATCGCGGTTTAAATATTACAATATCGGTTATATAGACGGTGCGCCAACAAAGGTTTCATATTACAATAAGTTAATTCATAGTTGTTAATCTGATATAGAGAACCAGTTGTGCTGCACTTTGTTTTCAAACAGTGCCTTGCCCAACAACGGCACGCTGCAGGATACCTGACCTCCGCAGCTTGGAACGCTTGTAACAAGAATCTCGCCTAATTTTCTGACAAATACGATAACTTACATCTTTCATAATCGCGTGTAAAATAGCAATGTTTTTATTATTGCAGCAATAAGTTATCTCGATCTACGTAAACATTAATAAATTTATAATCACTGTATCAGTAACGTTAACGTTAATTTTGGCAACTTTTAATTTTTTTTCTTTCCAATATATTTCACCGTTCCGTGAAAATCTTGGATTTTAAATACAGCATTGCGGTTGAGTGAATCATATTTTGTATTCTACGTTTCCGATTCGTTTTCGTGCTTAGTATATTACATTTTTAATTGGGATACACATAAGTGCATAGATATTATCATTGTTGTTAAATGACACGGTACGGAGGCAGTGTCGTGACGAAAATGAAAAAGTTGAAGTTAACAGTTGCGGTAGACGCGCACGCGACCGGCGGCCGCCCGGTCATTGTCATTGCGGCCGTTCAAACTGCGCGCTCTACTTAAAATTATTTCCTCATGTGCGAAATTCACGAACTATCGTTATCGTTGTATGCCGGATTTACATCACACGTGCCTATTTGCTTAATTTTAATTACTCATTCTAGGACGGGGCGGCTTTTCGTGAATATCAATGTGGAGCAATCTAAGCATGTGGTAACCAATTGTGACGTTAAGTCATGTTTAACACGTATAGTGTCATAAGCGTTCAATATCAATCACAGTATCGTGTCTAAACTTAATAGTATCATTAAATCTGATTTTACTCAGAACATTTCATCAAAATTGAAATTGAAAAAAAAGTTAATTTAATACAACAAAAATTATGATCAAAAACTATTCAAAGTATCTTTCTAATATCTGTTAACGTAAATAATTAAACAAATAGAAGATTTAAATAATTGTGAACCGTTTTAACAATTTCATTGTTATCTGTGTTAAAATTACTGGCTGTTTATCTTTTGCGGTAACGCTCCAATCGCTAAATGAATTAGAGCAAAGATAGATCTGATGCAACTTTACGCGCATGTCAATGTCACTGAAAGTTGTTTTACTACGAAGTAAGCGAAATTAATATCTCACATGTTCTATATAACCTGCTTTTGATTCGTTAAATCAATTAAACTATTTGTCGAGACTGCTATAAAACTTCTGAATTACTGGAACACTGTCTTTGTTTTCCAAATGCTACGAAAGAATCATAGCAAAAATCACCATAACAAAAATCGGAACTATCAGATTGATGAAAGGATCGTTGAATTTACGCAATGTAAAATATTAATTGTTACAGAGACTTTATGCAACAATATAAAATGACAATATTAAAATATATTACCCAAAAAATCCCGTAGATAATGATAAAAAAGTGCTAACGTGTATGTTACTTTAAGCCCCCAAGTAAACATTTGGTATAAATCAAACAGTAACATCTCGTTCATGACATTTTGTTGTCATAATGTAGTATATCTTCATTGCACATCTGGTCACGCCTCGAACTGAATCGTGCAAGAATATTATCAACGGATTCCATCAGAGTTTTTATTACTATCACCGTTTAATTAAATGATCTATAAACGGCATTCGAATCTCAAAATGCTTGAGAACGCATTTTGTTTTATTGCCTTTCGTAAAGCAAATAGCAGAATGACTAGCATGTAGAGGATTCAAATAGACATTCAATTTATAAAAGAAGTTTATTGCTACAAAGTTACGAAATTGCAAAATCTTTTAATTACAATATAGATAGTCGGGTAAAGTAAATACTGAATATTCTAAACATTATAAGCATTTGTAGAATACGATTATAATTACGCGTTCAAATCACAAGAGATGCGTATTACGCTACGATTTCGTAGCATCTCTACGCAAATTACGTATACGAATAGTAGCTCGTCCCTCTTAGTATTTAAAAGTTTGACGTCCGTTAATTCAGAAATATGTCAATGTTCATAATTTCACAATTCGCTGTTTATTTGATGCGAGATAATAAAATATCGTTACTTAAAATATTTCATAGTTATATACGCACGATACAATTCCTCAACTACTCATTCCTTTAGCTGCGCGTTCGGACAAAAAGTGACCATGTAATATATACTGAGCTTATAAATAATGGAAATCAATTTATTGCCTTTTTTCACCTAATTGGCTTGTATCTCACATTACGCTTTATTTGTCACTTTTCTAGAGCACGACTAACGAGTATACACGCTTCTTTCCATATACGTAAAAGTAGCGGAAAAGCATATCGCCATAAACGTATTAAAGTCGCATTATATACTTTTCAATATACATTAGATATTGTATCGTCTAATAATTATGATAACTGTAATATATATTCGAATATCGTCGAAATACGTATAGTAGGTCCCTTTTACACGGATAATCAGTGTAATTTTAATAATACTGTTGATTTAATGAACCGAACCGGAATGAAGTACGCAAGTAGCAATGTCGCGTATCCGACAATTATATCAAATTGCGTACCGGCCCACCGACCCTATTGCACCGTACTATTGAATCAGTCGCTGGTCGGCTTAACGTATTCATAAAAATATTCGATAAAAAAAGTTAACCTCAAAATAAACCACGGATCCAACTTTAAGATCGGCTATAAAGATCTTTTGATTTCCGATTAAGAAATGTCATTGTCGCAGTGAGTACTTAAAAATCCAATAAAATTGACGGTGCGAGCTCGACACCTACGTAATAACTCCGAATATAGTAAGGTAAACGCAAACAGCTATCGCCGCTTAAATCCTCCTGATCGTTCAGTTCATGCTCCATTTATGCCTACAATGTCAACTGGGCCGGTGTTCTACGACTTCAGAATCACCTAGAAATTATTATTCATTTCATTTGTATCTTAAAGGTAAGCGAGCACAAAGACTTTTCCTTAGGTACACCAAGAATGTACATACAGTGTGTAACATGCCAGTGATGTTCCCACGTTATATCGATGTTGCAACATGGTAGTAAGCGAGACAAATTCGTATATCCATAGACAAGATCAGATGTACGCAGCACAAAAAAATAAAAATAAATTTTTGGTTTTCTCAATTTTGACCTATGTGCTAATTTTGAAATCATATCTTCCCTCCCATTCGTTGAATGATTCATAATTATCTACGCGAGAATTCGGAATATATTCTCGATATCGATTTAGATATTGACTAGAGACGATTCGAAAATGTTTCCTGTCAATTGACAGCACAAATCAATCACACACAGATGGATCGTTTGTCCTCTTGAGTTTCACCAAAGGCACACCTACCGGCGCTCGTCTAGGTGTCGCTTACCTCGCCACTCACTGCTTTTTGTCTGCATTCCACCGCGGTCCGATTTAGAAGGGCAAACCCACGCACCGCCCCGCACTATCGATATCCCAATTACCTGAACCTAATTATTCCGCCCACAATTGTCGAATTAGTTCAGACAATAGAACGAGACAAGAATTGCAATTTTCACGGCAATTTAACAAATTAGTGTGACGATTTAAATCTTACTACCAATAAAAGAGAATGCTTAAAAGTATAATTTCGACCGATCCATTACTTACAGATTGAAATTAAATTCATGTAAAAATGACGATACAGGTGAAAATGAAAATAATACAATATCATAACTGTATTAAATTTGACCTAATAATGGTGTACAATAGCAATACTCGTTTATCATACTAACGCATTATTACATCTACAGTCAATTAAAGGGAAATTAAAAACAGTGCGCAAATGTCAAATTGACATGCGAGGGTAACCAGTCGCTGAATGTGACTGTGGGCAGGTCCGGAAGGCTGGCTTCCTGCTCCGCGGCCTTCAACCAGCCTTAAGACCTTGATACCATTCACTTAATGCGCTTACTTACTTTTATTTGGAACTAGCTATGACTGGCTAAAGATACATATGACATATTTTCCATAAATCATTGACATAATCATTTTTCTAGATCACGACATTAAGTTTATTTGCATTGTCGCGAGCATCACATTTATTGTTTTCTATTATTTAAGCTTCTGTTGAAATCCATATTTCGCGGAGGCCCTTTTTGTGTCCCATTGCTTCGCACGTTTCTCTCCGGCAAATGGGAAAGGCCTGGGACAAACTCCACCACGCTTCTCTGGTGCCGATTGGTTCATCATTGGTAGAATATTATTTTGAACGCAGTCTAAAAAATACCATAGATTCAAAAGCGAAGAAAATCAAATGATCTATAGTTGTTAGTAGTAATCATTGTAAAATTGTAATTAGTATCGCGAATACCGTGTTTCTTAAGTAAATATAATGTAAAAATTCATCTCATGGTAGTAGATGCCTACTTAGACAATGCATTAATTTCGACATGCGTGACTCAAACCGTATGTACCAAAGGCGGGTTGCATATTCTCAAAGCACTTTATCGTGCTTTTTATCAGTTTTGTAACATCACGTACTAGAGAGATTCAAGCGATGTATTCGATGTAAAAAGCTTTATGATATTTCGTAACATTTTATCATTTTCGACTATGTCAAATATTTTGTCATACTTATAGTCATTTATAAAAATTACGATTAATAGAAATTATATCGTGCAGTAACTAAACTAAACAATAATCAAACATACTGCAAATTTTGCTCGATTATTATTTCTTTGTTTTAAATATTCTTTTCTTCGCTTTAAATATTCTCATCAAATTCGCGAGCGTCAAAAAGTAGCTCCAGTTCATTGGCCAAAAAAAAATTGCACGAATTGTACCTGATTTAAATATGGAACATCACTATGAAGTTCCGAAAATATTGTTTATAGTACATATAAATAAATTACAATGCTATTCGTGGATACATCAAATTCATGCACAGAAATCCTGAAACGTATCAAAATCGTAAATCAATCGCTCGTTTCAATGTCACGTACCTACACAAAGAAATACGAAACGTTATAAACGCCGCTATCGAATTGCAATCACGCCGTTAAACATTAGAATTAGGCCTCAGCGAACCACAAGCCATGACATCATTACGTGATTCTGAACTGGGGCTCGCCGCAAATTCCATACTTATGCACTCATCTCATTAAATTTTCATCAATTTTATTACGCTCTGAATACCTCGTGGATGCAGCAGACTGAACCTTCCATGTCACTCAAAAGTCATTACCGGCTTAGCCAGCATTCGATTAATACTATTAAGTGTATCAAGGGCCTTTTTGCGGTCACTTGAGTCGAGTCAATTAGTTTTATTGGAATGCCGATAAAACGTAAACTTGTATACTCGTACTTAGAGTTTTTTGTATTGATATCAACTCGATCGAAGTCACGCTGAGTTTCAATTGCATTAAATTTTTTCAACCGATTGTTATTATTGATTTAAGCCAATCGCTTACCTACCTTCTGCTTCATCTTGGTGTTATACAAAGGACTTTTTTACTAGCGTTTGCCTTTAAGCCACTTTTTTTGTCTTAGGTAGACTTTCCTTTGGAAACGTTTACTATATAAGTTTTTTAACTTACATAAATAACAAAGACTTGTAAGTCATTTGAAAACAAGAGGATACTAAAGCTATTCCTAAGCTCATCTTGTTCATTGCTGTTCTTTAGAAATAAGTTGAAACGCCTCGTACTTATTACATTTCGTGTATTGTAACAGCAATACATTATCAAATGACTTAATTTACCTAATGCTCTTATCATCTCTACATCAGAACGAACTTTCACGCTGTTGGTCAAATGGCTTTACGAAAGAGATATAATTGTACAAGTGTACTGCGGTAAAAATACTAATCATTTATTTACATGTAACGAAATTGTACATAGCGTATATTTAAGCGGGCTTGGTATTTGAATTCATTTATTATAATTACAGGGGCTATACTGCTGTTTTAATAACAGAGTACTGTTTAGCCGGTTGATTAATAACATATTAGTGTCCGTTTACTGAACGATTAATCATTGGCCAATCTAATTTCGATTCTCAATCATAAACGTATACACGTTTAAACCAACATATTTGTAGCATTCTTTAAATTCGTAGCAATCAATACTATAATTAATATTTCCGTGATACCAATTTGTAGAACTTTAATATCACGCTCTGATATATTGCCAGTAATGGACAATTATACTAATAAAAGAAACTAAATTGATAGTATTTCGAACATATGGGGTATATAGATAAGAAAATATTTGCAATTATTTCGCAAGCAATAAGTATATTATATTCGTAAATATAATTTTATCAAACTTAACCCCTAAACAATGTTAACGCAGTGGTTACGACAACCGTAAAGGATTTATAGTAGAGATAAATGACAGAAACAGTCATAAATCCAAATTTATTCAAGAGCCAATCTATGTTTGTGTACAATTGTCGTGATTTAATACGACGTAGATAAACGGCTTAGCGCAAAAGACACCTGATCTGAAGGAGGGCGACTTATCCTGAGAGCTAGAAGTACGTAAATATAACGATAATAAAAGTGCCCTGAACTAGTCCACAACTAGCAATTAGTCTTTGCGGCAGCAATAACTTTGAATATTATACGGTTAATGAAGGATATAACGAGTTGTAACTATCTACTACACCTCGAGGTCGACCACAACACAATAGGCGCCAGGTTCATGTTTAAAACTAACTGATATAATCAAGGTATTTTAATAGAAGCCTAACAACATTCAACGTTTATTTCTTTACAGGTGGTAGTATCTTGCATAGCCCTCGCGTGTGGAGCCCACGCCTCCTCTGGCTGGGTTGGTCCCCCGGCTAACATTGCGCTCTCACAAGATGGCCGCAACATCCTCGACACACCTGAGGTAGCGCAAGCCCGCGCCGCCCACCTTTCTGCCCTGCAGCAGGCTTCCCAAAACAACCCCAACCCCCACGATGATGGTTCATACGACCCCCGTTGGGACAATGAGGAGTACTGGCAGCGCGCTGAGCAGCCCAGATGGAACGGTGCCCCCGCCCAGCAATGGAACGCCCCCGCCCACAACCAGTGGAACGCTGCCCCCGCACACAACCAGTGGAACGCGGCCCCCGCCGCTCCCGCATGGAACGCAGCTGGACCTGCTCCCGCACCCGTCGCCGAAACCCCCGAAGTAGCCCAGGCCCGTGCTGCTCACCTCGCCGCTCTGTCCGCCGCCAAGTCCGCCGCTCCCGCTCAGCAGTGGAACGCTCCCGCCCAGAACCAATGGAACGCTCCCTCCCACAACCAGTGGAACGGCGCTCCCTCCTGGCAAGGAAACCCCTCCCACCAACCCGCTGAGATCAGACTGGCCCATGACGGCAGTGGTATCCTGGACACTCCCGAGGTAGCCGCCGCGCGCGCCGCTCACCTGGCCGCCCACGCGCAAGCCGGCCACGGCGCCCCCGCTCACCCCCAGAACCACTGGTGAAACCCTTCTCCCCTCCTTTTTCGGGCTCACTAGACTCTCTTTAGTTCTGTTTAGTTAACGCTCGGGTCCCGGTGATCGCGAGTACCTACGTATTATTCTAGTTCGCGTCGGGTCGCCGCCTTCTTCCTTCGATCTCCTCTTCGTTTAGACAAATTTTAAAGTGCAAGTGCGTCAGCCTGTCTTTTCCTTGTGGCTTTTTGTTACTTTTATATCAAATTTTCTATTATACGGACATTTTGTACATAATAAATAATTATATGTATGCGTAATAAACAAAATATTTGAAACGAAAAACGAATAAACTGGTTGTTTTTGTAATCACCTATTAGATTGATGAATCCAAGTTAATCCAGCACGACGTCCACGACCCTAAAAACAATAGCAATCTTGTTTTAAACTAAATCAACAATATTTGTGTTGACTCTTTTTAATGAAGGTTATTGATGAACTCTTCCACTAAAGCCACTAAAAATACAAGCTATAAAATTATTGATTACGAAGAATTGTCATATATACACTTAGTTATTCGTTTGATAACTATCAGATATTTCTTAAGCTTTTCAAAAAACATCACTACCTAGCCATATGCATGTAGGTAGGTACTCTTATAGATCAATAAATCCATGCCAAGCACAACAAGACACTTTCGCTAATGTCTTATGAGACTGAAGATGCTACGACGTTCAAAACACGAAATTGGTCTGTGGAAATGTCAGCGTAATTTTTAAACATATAAATAACTGACATATAAACTATTCCCGTAAATCATTCGAAAAGTAAAATGTTACATGAAATAATAATACCTTCCGTGACGACCTAAGTATTTAATGGAATATAAACGTATATATACCACGTCATTACTGAAAAAACACGATGCAATTATTATACTGATGCAAGTGATAACTCAATCGATATACAAAATTAACGCTCTTTAATGGTTCAAAATTGAGCATCTAATTACATGTGGTTATGCACGATACGTAGTAGCAAGAATGTTTTATTAATTCCATAAATACCAGGCCATCAGTTTTATAGCAATTAATACCTAAACAGAATACCGATGTGGCAAGAAGAGGAAACTGAACACATTACTCGACGAGGTATGTACAAACAATTGTATGAATTTAATGTAGAATAAATGAATTTAATTATATGCAATTGAGTTAGAAAGGAATATGTAAGCATTGTAAATATTAACCTTGTGATTGATTATATTTTAAAATAAGAAACTAGCTATTGGAGGTGTTCATAATCAAAGGACCCAATAAATAAATATGGAATAAAATAAATAAATAAGAGAAAAAAGCAACAAAGTGTATATTAGTACCCGCGTCATGTACACAAGGGAGTAGACAGCGGCGGGGGAGAGGATGCGTGATGGCATACAGAGCGTCATGCCGCTTGTCTTCACGCCATTCGAGTCGGTCGTACCGTCAAGCCGTGCCAATACATTGATTGTGCCATCTTACTCAATTTGCGATTTTTAATGTGTAAGTGTAGGTATGTAACGAACTAGTGTAATATTTGTTACATTAAATTTATTGTAGGCACCTTGACAAAATGAACCTGGTTATAAAATAACAGGTACCGAATCGAGAATAGCTACTATTAACTTTAAAGGCCCCGAAGTACTTTACAACTAACTGGGTTAATAATTACTTGGATAAGATCAGACGACGAACAACTGGAAATGTGTAATTTTGCCATCGAAAGCAGGCGATCGAGGCGGCACAAGGACGATCTATCACTCCACCGAGCAATCAACCGATTATGCCGCAAACATTGACAATGTGAAATTAGGTTACAGCCAACTAATTTATTACTTCCCTACGGCCAACAATTTTAGTTCTATTACCTTCAATCGCATTCACAAGCTCGCGTCTACCTAGAGGCGCCCTACTATCTATAATCTCAATAAATCATGATTCATTCATCCGGAATTCCAAATGCAAACAAAAAGGTAGGTTTTTAAAAATCAAGTCACATTTACAGATATGAATCGTTGTAAACAATGCCACTACAATTATTTTATTTTAAGCAAAATTACTGGATGTCTCATGAAAGTTCTGATCCTGTATCGCGGTACAATTGGAACACAAAAAAGCCCATGAATAGAAGCAAAAGCGAAGTAAGTGCTTCACTGTATAATAAAGTTAATCTTTAATCATTTTGGAATTTTTACGCAGCTATTGTTTTTATTTTCTCGTATTAACTATACGTATAATAATTACTGTAATTAATAACAATGAACTTTATGTTATCATTAGAACAATGTAACTATTGTCATTGTTTAATTTAGAAAAATATCAATGTTTCGTTGTCCTTACTGTGTGTAGACAAATAAAATAAAACAATTAAAAAAAATGATAAGCAGATAATGTACACACACACACGGTAAGCTATTCGTCTGCTCATTATCGGACTAAAGCCATAGTGCCACTTGGTAATACTTTATCTTTTTTCGCCAGTCTTTTATCTTCCGGTCTACCATAGGCAAAGAGACGCACAATACCAATGAAGGATAACTTTAACTATGTATGACGGTCATTAACTGTTGGTGTATATGTATAATGAAGAAAATCATTTAAATTCAAATCTTTATTAAAGAAATATTATTAATATAGAATTTGATATAGGAAAGACCGTCTCGCTACTTTTCCGGATATGAAACTTTCAACAAAGACTTCAGAGAATATTTGAGCACGACCACATTGCACGGTCTTCGTTACGTCGGCGAAAAGAAATTAACCTGGTTCGAAAGGTAAAATATCCCGATACGCTTTATTGTTTAAAAACCCTCCTAATAGTACGTTTTTTCCAACAAATCTTTCCTCTTTATAATATTAGTATTAGATATTATTATAGTATTAGA
>DWUN01000626.1:0-21093 GCA_018249975.1 Passova gellias
AAAAATATTCCCCATAAATTTACTGTATTTAAAAAACAAAAAATTAAAAAAATATGTCTTAAATAAAAAGTTATAAGAAATTCACACCACTTCGGTCTTTCTGGGCCACCTGTAGTATCATATACAATCACTACATAGTATAAAACAAAGTCGCTTTCTCTGTCCCTATATTCCTATGTATGCTTAAATCTTTAAAACTACGATTTTGATGCGGTTTTTTTAATAGATAGAGTGATTGAAGGGGAAGGTTCATATGTAAAATAACACCCATTAAATAGTGAATTTACTAATGTAATGTCCATTTATCGATATTATTTTTAATAAACGTACATACGAACGAATATTCTGAAATTGATTTTTAATTTACTGAGTGACTGCGCATTTATATATTATTAATCTTCCATTGTTTCGGATAAAGTGACGATCCAGCGAGCGTCATCGACGTTTAATCACCGTATATATATTGTTGGTCGCGGCACGCAAATAAATGATTCGGTAAGATACGTCACTTTCTACTTGCATTAATAATGATAATTATATCTAATAATTATTATTTATAACTAGTAATCATTAATACTGTTGTGTATTATAATTTAACTAATCTTCAGGATATCCGAATCACTACGATTGCTTTTAAGTCCTTCAAATTTTGCGAGTTTCAAAAGTGCAGGAAACAGGTAGATAGATGTTAACTACTCTGTACACAATTTTTAAAATGTAATTTTTGAAGTCTTACTTTATGTTCATCGCAAGCTTTAAGTAGGAACATTACAATACCGACACTGTTAACTAAAGGCCGAAGAAAAAAAACAAGAATTAGAGTGTAATAACATGTTTTGCGACATTTAATTAAATCCTTTTAATTGTTGCCACTGTAGCACGTGTTACCGCAGCTTATTGCTAATTTCTGACTTGAATGTGTTACTAATGAATTTTTTTGTCAGGTTTCGTTCGTCGTCCATGAGACTTGTGCGGGTACAAGTGCCGCTTGTTCGATCCGTTTAGTTGTCATACTGAGTGGCAGTCGGTTGGGCAGACGGCGGCGGCAGCGGCGGCGCGGGGTAATTCTGACGCCGATTCTGGGAGCGTATGCGGAATGTAATTGTAGCGTGCCAGTCGCTCGAACTCCATCGGGAGTTAGATTCACACGCGTGTCACATACTTACTTCGACGCATAGTTGATATGTTATCGCATATTTTCGTTGCCACGTTATTTTTGAAGCCTGTAATTTGCTAATAGCCAGCCCGGCGCGCAACGCTTTTATACTTGTAAGAGGCAAATATTAAAAAAGCTGTAAATGGCACTTGGGTAGTTTCTCTGTGAAGCTTTAGAATGTTGAAAACGAATGTGTCGTTGGCTTACGTTGTTTATTGTTCTCAAAACATCATGGAATTTTAATTAGATAGATAATTATTGCTAGTCAATAGAACCACTATATCAATCGATATAATTACGAAATTCTGTCATAGAGATAAAAGAGGACACAAAGAAAAGCAAAGCATTTTCCTTTTGGCATTTCGATACGTGAATTCCGCACACTTCGTCATATTCTATTGTATAGTCTCGTTCAAAACGCAATATTGCCATCCGGCTATTCTCACTTCATATGAAGTAGCAATATGTTTGTCGCTTACAATGGAACGGTATAGTTGAGAGAGATTTGGTTAGAGTTTTACTTTGTGAAAATTTTGTAGCAAACCTGCAGTCATATAGTACACATTATTATCACCACCACCATCGTTCCACTGTTGATGCGTCGTTGTACGCGAGTCTCCACTCAGGATAGGTAAAGGGTTATGGCCAAAGACTACTATCCTAGCAAAACACGGTTTGGAAGGCTTCACAAGCCCTGAAGAACATTATGAAGAGGACTCCACTCCAAGCGTGTTCTCAAACCATGATTTTCTTCATCGATATGACCAGAAATGTTTAAGCTTAAAAATACACAATCACAATAATATTATATATCAATTAAAATACATATATTATTTTTAAAATAAACACATGCTTTTATGTCTTGACGATACCTGCGAATTTAATTGGAGGTTTCCACTCTTTAACGTTTTTGAAGAAAAAAGTTGAGGGATAATATTGAGAATGTCATATTGTCTTCATACGAGTAAAGTTACTTTGTCTTTTATGTCCTCACTTTCATACAGGCTGAATCAATTTTATTGAAATTTGATATGTAGATAGAATCTTAGAGGATTTAGAACACTTTTATGTCCATTCCTTAAAAAGGTGAAATAAGGATTGCATGGGGCTTAGAAAGATTTCCGTGTAAACGAAGGCACGCTTCATAACGGGTGTATTTTATGAATTCAATTTACAATAACATTTTTTCATAATAGGTAAATTAATTATTCAATAGAATGTTAATATTATATTTATCGCGTGACCTTAATACTAGCCCTTCATTAGCGTGATCAAGATCGAAAAACGATATTAAGTAGGTACTGCGAATACGTTTGAATGCTTACATAATTAACATTAACTTGGTATAGTTCGAATAAGTCCGCGTTGCCTTCAATCGGATTAATGTAAAAAAGTCATTATACCACCTCAGTGGCTCACGTTATGAGCGTATCTTCCGTTACCTGCAGAAAATGACGTGCCAAATAATTTGTGATTTCAAAAGTTATTATCAGCTAATCCTGCAACTACTTAAAGTAAATTGTTAATAGCCTTAGTACATTTTCTATTACGCTTTGACTCTATATTTTTAGAGCAAAAAGATAAAGCACACAGGCAAATTTCCCGCCTGATGGTAAACGGTCACCGTCGCTTATGGACAGCTGTAATATCCGCTACTCCCAGATACGAGTATTAGCATTGAATAAAACAATATAATTTTGTTGCGTGTAATAGCCGCCACCAGTTGTTTGGAGGTGTGCATTAATTTAATGTCCAAATAATGGAACCTGAATATATAATATTGAAGTTTTGAATGTTCATTTTCATTTTAAACTTTATGCAATCCTATGTCGTTAAACACACTATTTAAATGTAATTAAGCTAAATAATATTGTCGCATGACTAAACTCGTTCCGACTGGATAGGTACACTGGGAATTATACTTACATCGGTATTAGTTTCATTGATCGTCGTGATACGCATCGTTGCTTCTTGGAGACATACCTATATATTGTAATGCTATTATAGTATGATAAATATATGTGAAAACATCATCATTCATGTTGGCACAAACTGGTTTGTTTGCCTTTCTAGCACTTCAAAACAGATAAACGGATACATGCGATTATGCGATTTGCAGTTAACAAAACGGCTGGGGAGTCACATAGGCTGACTTTTTTCATCTCATTTCACGTTTTAATCAAACAAGCGCTACAGATGGGTTTAAAGGTGCAATAACAGTATGTCGTGTGAACAAAATGGGATCATTAGTCCACGCGGTTGAAGCCGCGAATAAGTTTTAGTAATCTGCAAAGGTACTTTACATACATTTACGAGTACTTGAATGGTTTCTCGTTTTATTAAAAAAACTCAAGGCATTGGAGGCCTTTTTAGACTAATATTGCAGATATTTGAGCACTGTATGTCTATTTGAAGTGCGAGCAAATTTTCGGGTCACCGCTCACGCCTCCGCTGCGCCGGCAGAAAGGTATTCAGCAAAAGAAAACATTTTGACTTTTCACTTTGTTGTACCTACTCGTCCATATCCGTGTCAAAGATTGTAACTTAAATGTTAGTAGCTGTCACCGAACACAGTGTATGAAAGATGCAAGAATAATGTTAGAGGTATACTATTTTCAATAATTACAAAAAATATCATTTTGTTTAAAAACAAATCATGCAGTGTATTTTACTGCGTTTCCTATGTACATATTGCATTATAACAACATACCTCATGTCGTTACTATTGGTGCCAGCGTGTTCAGTATAGATCGAAATTGTCGCAGTTTCAAAGTTAAATTTGGGTCCACTCATAAATTGTATCAGTTAGGTGCGGGACGTAGACACGTAGGTACTGTTGGAGCGCAGGGACACGTACTGCCTTTTCTCTAACGGTTATTGTCCAATGAATTGAATTCAACAACGGCGAAGCGATTCACGTCTTTAAGGAAAGTATTATTTGCCTGTGTACAGATGTTTTAACTAAGACATTTGGAAAATCGACGGACATTTATTTTAATGTTGACGTTTGTGTAACATTTTTTTATATTGTCATAATGTCGAATGGCACTACAGTTTTAGGTAATCATTAACGATTACGGTAATTGATATTTAGAATCTAATACAACCAAATCATGATACATCATAGTATAATAATTTGAAAGAAATATACTTCTTCGAAATACATCGTATTCCATTTCTAAAACAAATATGACGTCAGGTATCTCCATATTAATGCATAACTAGTTTGGACTGCGAGAATCCTTTCATTCTGTGTTATGTTACGAAACGCGGAAATTTGAGTTTGTCTCTTGAACTGAATTTTGCATGGAACGGGATTGAAATTGCCGTGCTTGTTTCTGTGCCTGAAATTTTGATCAAAATTTTTCGTTCAGTTTCCAAATTTCTTTATGACCGGCTTTGTATTTGAGTTACGTCTACGTATAAGATACACCAGAGGTCATATTACAAATAAGTTACAACAGAACAGAACCGGGCAAATGTTGCGTGAAATCAATGACTGACTATCTATTAATCAATTACCAATTAATACACTAATGTAACTCATTATTGAATGTGTAATAATAATCTAAGATATTATCCATACTCAAATACCTTTGCTATATAAATTTATTGAGGATCCACTGAACGGTACACCAAGTTTTAAGTAGTGCCGTCTATAGCGAGTTACAATAAAACGCGATAGTATAAAAACCTCTATGAAAAAACATTTGCACGTTCCAACATCCAGTCTCGATGCGCATAACTCTCAAACAGAAATACATTTACTAGCACGTACTTTTACGTATACAAATCTACTACAGAATATTCAACGAGAAAAATATCTATACACTACACAAAGTCATTATCTAAATTAGAATTGCTTGAATGCTTTCACGACCGTCTGTAGAAATATTTCAATTCTACGCATTACGGTGCGTATAGAGCAGCGCCACTGTCGATACTCGACCAGAGACTACTCTTACACTCTGACGTTCGACGTAGAATTTAAGCTCACGTAGATTAAGCAGATTATGAGCGAGATATCTAAATGAAATCTAGTAGTGATACTGATATGACTCAGCAAATCTTTCAACTTTCGGAAGTCTACTGCAGGACATGGGACTTTTGTACTGATGCCAATTCGCCCGGTACTCGGTCTATCGAAATTAATGTAGGCAGTGTAGTACAGACGCTTTATACTGAGTCTCCATAAAAACAGTTGCTTTTATCCGTTCAGGCAAAGAAACGGATACTCGTAAAGTGTAATTATTATTATATTATCTTTGTAAAAATTGGATGAGTGATGGCACATTTATCATATGAAGCTCGAAAGAGGGGGGAAAGGCTGTTCGGAAAAATCCCGAAATATATGAAAAGGGGCACGGGTATAGTGAGATATCAGGTATATTTATTTTTTCGTCGAATGCGCGATTGATAAACCGAACAGTAAATAATGTTAAGGCACAAGTCAATGTCACCGAGAATCTAATATTAAAAATAATTTAAAGCTAAACGTACGTACTTCTACTTATTTTGTGTACCAAAAATTACATGTAATTCATACATACATAGTATAATACAGGGGGGGAGGCTAAAACACCACCACATATCATCAAGGGGGTGGAGGAGTTGATTTCTTGCTAAAAACATGAATGCACGTCCTCAAGAGGTTAAAACTTGTTTATATTAATCGCAGCAAGTTATATAAACTTTATCATGTTGTTTGCGTAGACACGCATCACCTATTAATCATATTTGTAACTGTTAACTAACTGAATTAAAAACCCCAATGCTGTCACCAATACGCCGTGGCGTGTATAGGTATGTGTCGTTAGCACAACGCTCGTTTGTACGCTCGCTTAGAGGCTCCGCGCTAAGCTGCCGTCATCCGCGAGATATATCACGTTTGTAATTACGACCGGTAGTAATGTAAACGTAATGAGCGACATCTGTCGTTAATCTTTTTATACACACACTAATTAGGTTGCATAAAAATATCCGTAGCATGCAAAGATATACGACATCCGTTGGATTTAGGTTAGGCATTTTATATCGGTTATGGATTGTTAAATGTTAATTGATCACTAAAGCGAAAGAGGAATTAGACTTCTTTTTGTATAACCCGCTACTGCGTCCGCGTGGAGTTAGAGTATTAATCAGCGAAAACTCAATTTTTTGTCGACTTTGTTAAAAAACACTGAATTTGTTTCACTATATATAGACTTGTTGTGTAAGAACGTATCCTATATTCATCCCAAGGCTTCAAGCCGTCCCCATATCAAATATCATCGCAATCACCCAAGAGCTATGGCTGTAAAAGCGTAACAGACAGACAAAGTGACGTTCGTATTTATAATATTAAGTAAGAAAGTATGGATTCGAGAGAATGTGGTCTGAGTGAATTTAAGAAAAAAAAGGCTGAGAAATTAAAAGTATTTTTGTCAGTTTGTAGATACATGATTATATAAACTGCAGCTAAGTGTAAAAGAAATTTATTTCCGAGATGCAAGTTGCGCTTCATTCAATTCTCGATTACAAAGTTCACAAGTTAATTATCGACATTGGAGTCCACTTCATTTCCACTAAAGCTGAATAGCTCTTTACATCGAAACACTTTCCAATTGACGTTTAAATCCGTTTCCCATCAAAAAGTAGGTACTTCTCTCTTACTGTAACCAATGCACAAGTATTGATGAAAAATTGCGAATCAAGTTAATATTCTATACGGCATTGTTGTTCGTATGTCAGTTATTCCAGCTTCATTTGAAATAAAAACATTGTACACATTTAAATGTTGCAGCTACCGATAAACGTACGATTTCAATCAAATGACAACGTAAATTTGAAATCGCATGACAATTATTGTAATTATGTGTCGATTATGTGCGTTGTATGTTTGATTTAATTTGTTACTAAATGGACCTCATTATTTAATAAAAGCACAATTGAAAGAAAATTCTGTTTACAGTACCAACATTATTATTGCTAAGCATGAGCCCTGCTACTGCGAATCAGCGGTGTGCTGCAATATAGGGTATTTTTTGCTTAAATCATTTAATATATCATAATATTTATACGGATATACTGCTTTTTTTACATATGTATGTATGTATGGGTGTCAAAATTTAGGTAATAATTCATATATTATATTATAACTCCCCATGACAATATAATACCTATGTAATATTTGTGGCACGTGTTCTAAATTGTTTCCTTATAAAATTTTGCTACGTCTTGTTGAGAAGTATATTATCTATATATGATTGTTTTCATATTGTACGTAAAGTGTAGGTGCATATATATTTCAAGTTATGTGACAGCCCACTTAGTTTAGCCAGGAACACTTCCTAACATTGATGAAAGGAGAGTATCAAAAGCGTTGTAAGACTGGTAGGTTAGTGATCGGGGCCAAAATACCTTTGTTTCGTGCTATTTTCATCAATTGTCTTCAGTTTGTACAAGATGGTACGTATATGATCGGATATGACTTTTATTGAGGTCGTATCGTAAGAAAGGTCCTTTAATAATTACCATCAAATTGAAACGGGGAACGATAGTCAAAGTAAACGATTTATTAGTAGAACTAATTGCTATGTGACTACTTGCTTCGTTACGTTTCTCTCCATTTATTGAAGTTTCCTTTAAAACTGTTGTAAGCACCGAATCAATTATCTCACGACGTAATCCTAACAACTTACGTTGCCTTACGACTGCTGTCACTTTACAAACACCACAATGGCCGCAGTATTATCTTATCGTTGCTCGCTAATCGACGTGACCGCAACACACGCATGCGGTTTTAATTAAGTAAGCGGTAATAGAAACGTGTTACTGAGAACAGTGAAATATACAACAGCGTGCAAGCACGGACTGAGCTTGAATATGGTCCAATAGAATTTGTACTGTAATTACTGTATAGTAACTTTTGAACGTTGAACGTTGAATGTTGTTTTAAACCTTGCCTATTTGGTTTGTATTTTGCACCGTATGACTGAATTAAAAGTATAAATGGTCATGTAAAATGTATAAAACAATCAAAGTGCTGTTTAAAAAAAATATTAATAATTGAAATATTAAGCATTCCTGACATGTTTAGTGGATTCGGAATTCGAAACCACGTTCAGATTTTAGATATTGTAATATTAATCCTGTTGCTTTTCAAAAACCTGAGCTCAAAGCTTTCTTAGTTTCATTTGTCTATTAATTTACATAATTAATATTTTTACTTATTTATTGTTTTTTTGGCGTTAGGGTTTTCATAAATTTGGTAGAGCAAAAGTGTTTCTCAGTCAGTAGCTTTTTGAAATGTAAAACAACTCGAGATTCCTTTTAGCGACGTTAAGCCCTAATTATTATTTGTGAGAGTATGTAGGTACTACGAAATAAGTAAGTTGTAATTAGCTATGTTTTAAGTCACTGGAGAAGTTTCGAATACACGGCAATTTATGTGATTAGGCTTGTATTTTCTGTCTCTACGTAACTTATTACCTTGGAATCATTATGACAAAAGATAAATGGCAGTTGGTTTTTATATGTTGTGTAGTGGCTATTTTGACTACCCAATATTAATTTTAATTTATGAATCATTTCATATTTACTAAAAGTTCAGGTATCACGATGGTAAACTATATACATGCATAATTGCACTAATGTACAGTATTTACTGTGGTTGATTAACCGTAAAAGCAAACTGTAAAAGTGAACCTAATGTCACATAATACAGGTTCACCCAAGATGTTAACGCATGCCTTACTTTCCCTCGGGACTAAGTAACTTAGTTGGAACGCGGTTCACGCCTGTTTACTACAACCTTGAAATTAGAAAATAACAAAGCTGGCGTTGATTAAACGTGTGCCGGTTTGATAATGTGTACATTATTTCGGCATAGCCGCGGTCTCTGCCTCGACCTCGCTGTGATTGGCAGGAGCTCAAGATGAAGGACTTTGGGTCGGTCCGAAACTCGGTCGAGCCATTCCGAAATAACGTACACGTGAGTAAAACTAGGATGTATTTAATTACGTATGTATAGACATTCTTAAAACATTTAGTATTAGCAAAATTGTTATTTTGCGTGTTTTACCTATCGAAATGGATGAACACTATGAGTACTCACTGCTATGATGACTTATTATTAACGCACTGAGGATAACGTTAGTTATTAAAAAAGCAATGTAAATGAAATTTTTTTTTTCAAGATAGCAAGAAAATAGTGTCAGTTTGGGAGAAGAACCTTGCACTATGGTTTCGATAATCGACTAACGACAACATCATAAGTGAAACTTTATAACTTGCAAATAAATAAGTAGTAATAAAATGTATTTCTCAAATAATTCTACATTCTTCTACATATTTACATAAATGTATCTCTATATTTTGTAACGTTTGCTATTTTTATTTGTAAATCAAAAGCTTAATTGACTTCGTTAGCCATAAATCCAGTAATCACAAACAACTTTGGCAAAGTAATTAGACCAATTAAATTTATCCCGGAGAGTTACAGCCAGTGAAAAGCCGCGTTTTGATGCTATATCCGAGCGAGGCATGTGAGGTTTGATATACATTATTCACTGTATGTTACTGACAAATAGAATAACTTCAGTCAGTACCTATAACAAATAATTATCCTCTATGGTCAATAATCAACAAGAAAAGCACTATTGTCAAAGCGGGCTTGTTCAATAAATTTGTAATAAATAATTAGGAATGACCTCGAGTAGTTACCGCAAACCTCACAGTGTAGTTCAACGTTCAGTTTCGCGATCCAGTAATGGATCACAAAGCTTCTGCTTCTTCCATCTATTGCCCATTTGACGTATGGCACGCGCCTCTCGTCACTGTTACTAATGCTGCGTATAAAAACGTCACGCATGTCACAAGCAGTTTAGATGTATGTTCACCGCGGTAATACTGCTTCAAAGTAAATTATGCGAATCCATCTAGTCCCTTGCAAAGTTTTAGAGCTCATGTCAGGTGCTGCAGTTTCTGTAGCCATTTAAATTTAAAATAAGTGTTTGCCTGCTTGGTTTCCAAATATTGAGTCTAAAAAATTATGGCCATATTGGGATAGATAGACAGAAAAGAGAAAAAGCATATGAATACGTATACACGTAAATGAAATTGAAGTGTCTGTCTGTGATTTCAAAATAACTGTTTTCTTAAGTGCTTGCACAAGCAAACTTTTTAAAATTATCGTTTGTCTGTCTGTCTTTTGTTTGTCCGGGCTAATCTCGGAGATGATTTAACCAATTTTAATGAAACTTTCCCTAGAAAATAGAGGAGGATATAGGGCAACACATAGGCTACTTCTTATACCACAATTCTCACGGAATCGGATAATAATATAATTGGGACAGGTTTGAATTATTTCACTTTATATTACAGTTATTATTGGCTGTAACATAATCCCAAATTTTGATGATGACTAAATAAAAACGACAAGTTATTTAAAAAAAATATTTATTTTGTACATATTTACAAGTAGTAACTGTTGTACATATTATATTTCATATATATACAGAGAGTTGGTAACTACATACTTCTTAAAGTGAAGTTAATAATTTCAATTTTATACGTGCACAAAATGCCTCCAATTTTGTGATCAATTCACTAATTAATACAGGAAAATAATTTGCTAGCCATTGTTTATATTATAGTGGTTTACATATTAAAACGGTATCTAGTGGCTTAATTCTGCGTTTATAATATTTGTTATTAACAATAATATTAGTATTGGTAAAGTAAATTCATTCTATAATAATTGTGACTCTACCAATTTTGTAGTTTACACTGTGCAAATAACAATCTTATTTGAATAATAATTTAATGACGATGTTGATGTACCATAATACGTAGGCAACATAATATGATTACAATGTGTTTGATTAAAGAATTAAATTCTCTCAGAACTGGTAGACTGAGTATTGGTATTTTATGTACAATGATGATTTGATTTGCATATGGTATAATTCGAAAATTCCTACGTACGTAATAGTTATTCGTACGTACGAATAAATAAGACTATATGTAAAATTCAAAATAGTCCGGACACCCTTAGTCGAGGCTTAGATTCCATTTCAACACAATTTCCTTGGCTTTCCTTCCTTGCAAATTGAAACTACGATAACGGATTTAGAAGCAGGTTAGGATTTACTTTTAGTACAAGCTTCAAATAATTTGAAACGAGAAAGCGACGGCTTTTAAAATAAGGGGATACTTTCAGGCGGATATAGTCTTAACTTATAAATTTGTTTTTTATACAAATCGCCTACATCAAGATACTTCGCATATAAATTTATTACAATTGTTAATAAACAATTCTAAGTTGACTGACTGTTCTACAATATTACTCTCTAAATATCTTAGTTAGGTTTTTATTCCTCCCACTACAGTCTCGTAAATTGCAAATATTATATTAACGTTAATTTCGTGTTTTACATTTACCTATATACATACATTTAGTCTAAACGTAACTGTAATCACTTTCAGTACTAGTTTTATCATCTGAGAATCAGCATCCAGAGAGCAATAGTCACGGTGTATACTAAGTTGCTGTAGTTTGGTTGAGCGTCACTTGAGAGGGCGCTCGCGTGACACTCGGCCTCGTCAGCCCTTAGTTGAAGAAGTTGCACTCGTTTTCCGGAAGGATCTTTACAAGTGGCGCTTCGTACTGCCTGTCGGAGTTCTCCTCCCGCTTCGTTTTCTTGAAGCCAGCGACGAAGCCATGAACCGAGCCAAGCCAGCTCGCACTCACATCGCAATGGATTTCCGGTCAGAATCAAGCCACCTGTACATCAACATAAATAGGTAAACATTACCGTTGTAATCATAAAATACGAGAAACAACGTAACATAATTACAACGGTATGAATTAAGTATTAAAACTTACTAGGTAGCGAGTTAGGACAGAGTGCCTCCTTTAATTTTAATTACACACACGAAACATTACTCTTGTTGCGACGGGTGGACGGTAATTTTTTTATTGTCATTTGTCTCGTGGCTTCTTTAATATCATGACATAATAAATAAGAAAATACATTTTCTTTATTTTTCGTACATATAGTAGTTAGTATAAAAAATATCCCTTGTCACAAACGTTACCTATACCTCACATTTATATATTAGAAATCCAAATACAATGCTTTATTGGTGGATTTCATTACAAGTGAATACAAATTAATAAGGGCAAATAAGATAAACACGGTAAAACAATCTATGCAAATATGCATACTATGACATAATTATATTATTAAGACTGAACCCATACCTGACAGCAATTTAGTAGCGACGTGACTCCAACTTGTAAAATTGGGGTAGAATATGGCTGGATTAAGTCTTGTTATTTGATTATAGCTAATGTCGACGCCTAATTGGGGAACTTGGCCAAGATACTTCATAAACGAGGTCGGCAGTTTAGTCAATGATGTTTTAGTTATTCTGATGAATATTTCTTGGCTTCCAGCAAACGGCTCGAACGCCTCGTCGGATATCCTTTGCAAGCTCGCTCCTTTTATCTCTAAGTAGCGAAGTTTCTTTGCTTCGATTCCATGTAGCTGATTGTCCATAACTTCGGTCGTCCATTGAATTACTAGTTTATATAAAGAAGGAAGTGCAGAAGTGATATTGGAAAGTCGAAACGTGGAATGGTTGATAGTAGACCATGTTTGTAGGTGCAAAGATCGCAGAGATATCAAGGGACGGAAGGCATCTTGGTCAACTATATCTAAATATTTAAGTCCATTCAGATTTAAATGAGATAAATTACTTAACCCCTTGAAACTATTTGGCGTTATTCTTATTATAGGATTGTACGAGAGATCTAGTATATTCAAATTCTTTAAGTGAATCCACATCTTTGGCACGATAGAGGTAACTCGATTATGGCTAAGATCTAAAAAGCGAAGGTTCTCTAGACGTTTAACATCAGTCTCCTTAAAACTGTTAATGTAATTAGAAGTCAAATTGAGACTCGTTAAGTTTGTCAAAGGTAGATAAGGCACAGACTTTAAACTTACATTTGCAAGATTCAAATGCCTCAAGTTTGGGAGGTTGTGGAATAGCTCCTTAAAGTTTGCTTTAATAGAATTAAAGCTTAGGTCCAGGCGACACAGACCCGAGAGACTTGAAAATGTGTTATCCGATAACACTGTCAACAAATTGTGACCTAAATTGACATTCAACAAAAACTGAGTATTACGAAATATATTGCTATCCAAATATTCAATTCGATTATGCGATAAATCTAAATATCTGAGAGTGAAACCAATCTGCGAAAGAGCCGTCACAGGAAACAAAGATACATCATTGAAACTTAAGTCTAGATGCTCAATAATCGTGTTTTTAAAAATATCCCTAGGTAGTAATTTTACGCTATTGTGGTCCATTTTTAAATATCTTAGTTTACTTAAATTACAAAATTGTTCTACTGATAATTGTGGAATAGCGTTATGTGAAATATCCAGTATTTGTAAAGATATAAGGTCCGTAAATGACTTTCGTTTAATAATACTTATGCTATTTTGGTGTAGATCTAGTATTTCTAAAAAAGCCGATTGTCCAAAAACATCATTTGAAATGTGTGTAATTTTATTGTGAGATAAAATAATTTGCCTTATGGAGGTTTGTACACCAATAAACAGATTATTTGGCACATCATAAAAATCATTATAGGAGCCATCAAAGATATTAATCGGAACATCGGAGTCTCCATCAATAAATCTGATATTATTTCTACTTATATTTAAAGTAAAAGTTATATGTCTATTAGAAACATTATTCAACGAGTTAAGAGACAAATATGTTAAGTTGTTTCCTTGCAGTTCGAGTATCTCGAGTTTCGGCAAATTAGCAAACGTTTCCGTTTCAATCGAATCGATTATGTTCCCCGCGAGAGATAAATATCTTAAGTTCGGCAAGTTGGTGAAGCTGTGTTTAGTCAAGTTGTTGATTCGGTTATAAGATAAATCTAAGTTCCTTAACTCGGGCATATGTGAAAATGTTCTACTGCGTATAAAACTTATAAAATTGTACGAAACCCTAATATTACTTAAAGATAAGGTGAAATTGTTCTCATCGTCTACAACTATATCTACAATTCTATTATAGTCTAAATTTAAATATTTAAGATAGGGGAACATAGCTATTTCATTCAGTCTAAGAATGTGAAAATCGTTATTATCAAATGACAGCCAATTGAGATTTTCGAAACCCTCATTTATTTCAAAGGGGAAATAACCGCTGAAGAGCGTCGATGAGAACTCCAATACATGGAGGGATCCAGTCAAATTGGAGAACGCTTGTGGATGTACGAAGTATAAGTCGTTGAAGCTCAGATTAATCTCCTTAACGGGCATAGTGGGCGGGAAAACGTTCTTATAAATCTGTGCAATCCTGTTACCTCTTAAGTTAATAGTTCCGAGAGAAGTGCACCAATCTCGAAATTCGTTAGGTAACAAATTAGATATTCTGTTGTAGCTTAAATCGAGATAGCGAATAGAGCCAGGTTCGAGTGTCTGGAGAGTGGAAGGTATCGTCATCAAAAAATTCCCCGCAAGCGAGAGAGTCTGAATTCGTCCCGGCAGCGGTGGAGATTCTTCCAACTGGTTATAAGCTAAAGATAAATGTCTTAGGCGCATGACCTGGGCCAGACTGTCTGGCAACTGGGATAGTTTGTTGTGCTCCACTTCTAAGTGTTCTAGTGAATTTTTCAAACTTAGAAATACGTCTCGATATATTGAACTCAGCTTGTTATACGATATCGACAACCTTTCTATTCGGTTGTTAGAAAATAAAACTTTTGGAACAAAGGTTAATTCGTTAAGGTCTAGAATTATTTGTCTAATTTGGACTTCTTGAAAAAGTAGGATTTCAGAGGAATCATTTATTTTGTTGTTGCTTAGATCTAATTTTTCTAACTTTTTCGTTTTATTACTTGGACATGAGCAGTTTGCGTCGAAAGTAATTAAATTATGACGTACGTGAAGGACTTGTATTCTAGGGAGATTAAATATAACATCACAGGATAGTTTATGTAGGAAGTTATTTGATAACTTTAGGACTGTTAATGAAGATGGTAAGGAGTCTGAACTAATACTGCGCAGATAATTGCCTTCCAAATCTAATTGTAACAGGTGATTAAGAGATGTGAGCGCTTTAGATTTCAAATTTGACAATTGATTATTATTTAACGATAAGCTAGTTAGAGTTTCTTCTAAATAATACCACTTGTTCTCTGGTTCAATATGTGCTATAAAATTGCTGTAACAAAATTATTCATTAATACTATGCTATTCAAAGAAATTGCAAAAAAAATTAAATAAAAACCAACTTACTTTTGTAGATTTAACCAATTCAAGACTTTTAAATCTTTCAAGCCCTGGTGTGGAACTTCAGTGAATTCGTTGTAGCCAAGATCTAATGAAGCCAGAGTACTAGCCATGGAACTGAAAGTAACATTACTAAGTAATTTTAATCGAACTTTACATTAAATGGATCCTATTTGCCACACACATACTGTAATATATTTAACATTTAATTATTGTAACTGTGCCATTTTTTTAACACACAGATGTTAAATTCATAGAAACGTTGTGCGATACCTAAAAGCGTGCACTTCGATATAGTGCAACTTGTTCGCCACTAAAACTAGAGTCTGCAGTCGTAGACCGTCCAGTGCACTTTCTGATATCACTTCTAGGTTTGACATACTTATGTCCAGATGCTGCAATTCTATTCGTGGCCAATCTGAAAATAAATTTTATTGTCAGACAAAATCGATTTTCCAGACATAGACTAAAACTGTCATATATGAAACAAAAACTCTGAATTGGAACTTCAGTGCTCCGGTTTGAAATTTGTAGTAGTTACCGTGGAATATGAGAGAAATGAAAGCAATTTGTTATTGTTTTAGTTTATGTAACAATCGATCGTTCGAGAACCATCCAAACTTTAAAGCTTTTTGTATATATGTCACGTTGTATTTAACAGACATAATGTTAAAAGGGCATTTTATTTTCATTATTTAATCGCAAAGTTATGTTCAGAAATAAAATTACGTTTTGAGTCCTAATATACGGTACATCATAACACATGGCCGGTTACTAACTAGAACTTAATACTCTAAGTCGACCCTAGAGTTGGGTCGGCAATTAAAATTTGTTATCTTTCGATGTATGATCTGCATTCACGTTATATTCATTTCATAGATGAATCTAATGCAGTATAATTAAGTTTCTTTATCAAGAGTGCGCATTATTAACATTAGTCTCGCGCCATGCATAAATTTAGTTGATAGAACCAACATTGTGTGCACTGCCGAGAATAGACAAATTTGAATAGCTGTTCTGTATTATTATTAATTTGAAATTTTATCAGAACTTTAATCTATAGCACGTAAAATAAGTATTATGTAATTTAATATAGTGTTTTTTACTAGCTATTCAGAGGAAATATACTCAATGTTAAATAATTATGAAAGCCTAACTCGATGGTGTAGTAGTGTATTCTACAAATATTCAAAGAGAATTATATAGATATTTTTTTACTCAATTTATGTTAACTGCTAACAGTTTTACATGCTGCGCTGAGCTGAGAGTGACATTTTAATTTGAAATTTAAGATTTTACTGTTGTTGAGCTGAAGTCAAAATTTTCTACTTGGATATATTTAAGCAATCTATAATATTAGTTTACGATGTCCTAGTTATTTATTATCACAGTTGTCTGACTTTGCTGAGCAAAAATATTTATGCGATAGGCAGTAGACAGTAATGGTTCATTATTAACTGTGTTCGTTCTTAGACCATTTACTCAATATACTATATAGCGTGTGCGTTTATACGTGATTTTTAACTTTGGAATGATACTATGATTCATTAAAGTTTCTGTAATAGTGCAAGATTGTTGAGTTAAATCGTTATTTTTCAGCAAATTGAAGGAAAATTTACATTTTCTTAATAAAACTTACTATTGTTTTCTACCAAATTTAGGTGCTTTAATGATGATACTAACGTTAGACACATATTTTAATTAGTTAGTATATAGCTGGATAGTTTAAAGATATTTATTATAGCTATTAAATATGTTTGTTTCATTATTCGTATACATAAAATTGTGTTGCGTGTACACACGATGTTACCTGGAAACCTGTGTAATGGCACCGCAGTACAAGACATGTGAGCGGCGCGGCAAGAACACAACGGGCTGTTCGCACAGGGCTCCAGCCTTTCAGGGGCCAGCGCGCCCACCAGCAGGCAGACCGCCAGCGCCGCCGCGTGCAGCGCCCGCCGCACACAACCATCTCCCAACACCATCACTGACGACCAAATTATCATCATGGAGCTTATACAACTTTAAAAACGGTCGAATACTGTTTTCAAGATATACATATAAGTAGCCTGATGCTCTGCAGTCACTGAAATATATGTGTATCAACCTCCCAGAAGGTCTAAAGAATAAATACTATATCTTTATCTAAAAAATAATCTAAGCATTGTACTTTGCAAAACACTGATCTCGTGCTGTTATAGACCTAAGTCTACGTCTAAAGAGATACAGTAATAACATGTTGGTTTTGTTCATAATAATATTGGAAAATAAAGCTAATAGGTCATATCTAAATTTTTAATTTCCGTCACACGGATTACAAAAGCATTTTACGTTGAGATTGAGAAATTACAATGTAAAAATTAAACTATTTTGGGGATATTTCCTCGGATTGCTACCCTTTAAATGTCCCACCACTGGACACAAATTTCTTTCGGAACTACGAGAAGCCTGTATCATACTCTACCACGTTGCTCTAATTCTAACATTGCATATATTCCCAATGAACATGCAAATAAAAGTTTACATAAAACATGTTGTCTACTAAAGAAATTTACTTCTATTCTTGTCTGAATTGATAGAGACAAGTCTAGGATCTAGCGACATTTTACAGACCCGCCCAAGCTCGTATGTCAAAGAAAAATGTTGCGGAAAAATATGCATGGCATACATTTAAATTTACATATTTTGTAATCTGCCTTCGTCTTGCAGTGCATCAACGTAGCTACATTTACAAGCTATACGTTATATTTTTATATAACATTTTAATTTTATATTTATTGACATATCATTAATTTACATTTTTATGTCATCAACATAATTAAAATAAATGTACGACCTTTACCCTGATACCTATAACTCCAAATCAAACATGTTAAATATCAGTTTCTACCTAAAGCCGACCGTATATGTATATCATGCTTAAAAAATATGTAATGTATTGTCGACACTTAGGTACATATGAATATATATAACAAATATCGTATATATTTGTATTTCACGACAATAAAAGGAATTTAAGTAAAATCTTTTTAAGTTTCAGAAAAGAATCGGACCTATGCCTTAAGTGATAAGTTCTGTAAAATAGGACAATGCAAATGTACGAGTAAGGGTTTTCTATTGTTAAACACAATTTTTTTGTTTCCAAAATCCATAGGTATACAGTTTCCTATTAAAAAGCAAATAATAATTAAAGATACAGTCATAGTAGGATTAAACTGGAATGGAAAGTACCGATGGTAAAAGGAAAAGAATAATTCAATCACGATTCATTCACACAGAAATTCTTCCACGATTGAAATCACGGGCTCTGCAAATCAGGAATAAAATCAGTGATCAAAGAACCAACTCTGTCGCGTGTCTTTAGAGTTTGTTGAATCGAATACTGTTAATATTTGCATCATAGCTACGAGTTTACAAAGATGACAATTAACACAATCGATTTATAAAATTACTTACATTGTGAATGTAATCAGATTTTTATGCTTAATTAAGGCACTGCGATACCTTTTGGAGGTTTCTCCTGTTACCAAAAAAATTGTATATTTTTGCTACAGAAAGGCTAGCCAATCGCTTATACTGCGAGCACATTTGAAACCATTTATTTCAGATATCATCCACTCTTTTAACGTTGGGTATGATTCTCTTCAACAGACATTCAACATCAGACAATACAAGTATGCCACGCCGGTTAAGTGCGGATTGGCATATTTCGCAAGCCTCAGGGAACATTATAAAGAAATCTGAAGTGTGTAGTTCCCCCACATATTTACCATTCACTGTTGAAGCCAGTGAAATTCATCTTTAAGAAGACCCAAAACTCTTTAAACTTAGAAGTCCCCGAGGCCCTGGAGTGAGAAGCTAAAAACTAAACCGATAAAACACTGGTAAAACTATACTACTGTTGTTTTATAATAAAGTTACTATTTTTATTAGTTTCAGCAATTCACCGTCGTCATTACTGTATTCATTATTACTTCATATATTACAGGGAGTGTTAATGTGCCATGCAGCCGCAGCTTCTCATAATATTGATTTAACATCAAATTAACTTCTTGTTTGTAAACATGTTCTCATATTGGGGATGAGCTTGATATCTTGGAATCTATAGTATTTCAAAGCGACCTCGCATGTCTTCGTATACGAGTTATAACTGGATTTTCATAATACTTTGGCCTTGTTTCTAACCTTGGACTATTGTATAGGTTAATCAATTAGAACAACATCATATATATTTTTCTTAAACATAACCCATACTTTCGCATTGTATAGAGCAGGGAATCATTCGCTTTACCTCCGTAGTTTCGGAGAAACTTAAATTATTCGAGTTTAAATTATGACATGAAGTAAGAACTTAGAAGTAGTCATAAAACTCAACGAATGTCTAAAGTGACTTTGATCGGAAACCTTAGTTTTTTTTTGTGAGTACAGATTATAAGTGATTGTATAATTTTTCAGATTGCAGGAAGTACGGTACTCCATATATGTATATTATTTCACGATAAACTTTCAATATTGTTATGTGTAATTTTATACTAATTAAAATATGATAGATAAAATTAAATGTACTTACTATAAGGACATGGTACGTAATATGATAATTAAATCATGCCAATGCTTTTGTAATGGTAATATATTTTATAGTAATAATATTAAAAATACATACATAGCATAGTTAGTGTACCGTCGGTATTAAAGGTTTCGTTTATAACCTTTTTATACAGCCCTGGGTAAACCATATGATGGTAAATATTCTCAATAATTTAGTTGTATCAATCCTCCAATATCAGTGATACTTTACAATCCACTAAAATAGTATTGAAAACGAGTTAAAACGCGAGTCGGAAATATGTAATCATATAATAAAACAGAAATATATTATTATATGCATATTCCGTAATTGTAACAAAATAAATTACTTAACCACCAGGACAAAATGTGGTGCAGATTTGCTTAAACAAATAACATTCTGTGTTAAAGTTATAGGAGTAAAGCTGCGCCGAGTTTAATAAAATACTAGAAGTTTTATCAAAGTTTCGTTTTGTAGAAACAGTAGTGCTTTTTAGCTTTCCAGAAACGAAATGTACATGGCAATGGCTTGGACTGAAATAATTTATGCGTGTTAGCAACCTCGACGTAATCTCGAAATGAGATATTTAGATGAAAATAGTGTTAGTAATGTTAACAAATTTCAAAACTTTAATTACTTTGATAAACGCCTACATAAATCTTTCTCTGACCGTAAGTGGTTACCATAGCCTATGAATACTTACAATATAAAAGGATATGCTTGTTTTTACCCAGAGCTTAGCAGTCAACTTAGCCTACTGGTTCTAAAGAAATGGTTGCCGTATTGTAAAGTAACTAAATGTTATCATTCAAAATTTCATCAGAATCCAAACCAAATAAATAGACAAAACGACCAAACGGAAAAAATTCTAAAATAAGCGCCTACAGAATATAAATACTAGAATGGAATATAAATACAGAATATAAATACTAATATAGAACATACTCGTAGAATACAATGATTAGTGTAACCTGTATATTTCTATTTTTCTAATCTATAATATAAAAATGAATCGCAAAATGTGTTGGTAAGCGGAAAACTCGAGAACGGCTTGACCAATTCGGTTA
>DWUN01000627.1:0-21086 GCA_018249975.1 Passova gellias
ATATAAATGGGCATTTTTAAATTGGCCCCCTTAACTATCAAATTGCCCCCCTGTGGGGCGTGGGCCCCACGTTGGGAAACACTGCTCTATACAGTCCATTTTCTAATGGCATTGTAGTCCACAATTCAAGAATTATTATGCTTAGAATGAAAGCTACGATAAAGTAATACGACTAAATCTAAATTATCTTTTATTTATTTTCATGTTTCAACCAATGGTGCCTTTATCGGTTGCTTTAACCTTATCGAATATAATACTGCACATTGATCCTCAAACTTTATTTAAGAATACGCTATCTTCATTATCTTATCGTTTTAACTTTCAAACATATGTATGATGGAATAAATATAACACCGATAGTGCCAATTAATAATGAGAGACACGTGTCGAAAATACACCAATCGTCCGTCAAGGCACGTGAGGTAAAGAAATAAAATATTGCTTAAAGTCATTGCCGGACTGAACTGGTGAAACGCGCGGCCGTTCGCTGTGTGTGACCTACAATTATCTGTTTCGAATCGACCTGTGGAAGGTCGCGAGCGGGGTGAACACACCTTGTAACCGGGGTGCGTTCACGCGCCTATACACATTGTACTTATATGAAGTTTGGTACAGAAAATTTACGCAGTTTATCCACGTGAACCTTCTATGAACTAGTTTCCTACAGTAATATTTATATAACGCATTATACTTTTTTATATTACAAAAATAATGCTAAGCTGTCTGCTGTAAGTCTAAATTAATAAAATTTGCACGACCGCAATGTATACGAGATTGATGTAGATGTAGGCATCTTAAAACACAGTACTAAGTAATTATATGTATCCTGCTAAAATATGATACATATTGCAAAATAAAACCCCATCAAATCGAAACCAGTCGAGGCGAGTGATGAGCTGTAAAGAATCTTATTAAGCAAGTGATATTTAAAAAAAAGATTTGACAGAGAAGGTATAAGCCCGGTCAGTGAATCTAGGAGTCAACGTCCTCACAGGCCGATGCCTAGCGGAGGACATCTACCGTTAACCTCCAGAACTTCCAACAGTGCATGGCTAGGGATCATGAACCCCAAATTGAGTTTCCCTCTCGCCTACATTACCATTCGATTATACTGGCTTCTTTTTATTATACGCTTAGGTACGGAGATATTTTGCCAGGCTAACAAATCGGCTAGAAAGTATTGAAAATACATTTTCACAGTATAGATACAATTGCAATTCAGGAATGGAAGTCCAATAAAACTATAACGAATGAAATCGAAATTTTTGACCACATATCGCTAATGGCGACCAATATTATTAACTGTCATTAATAATGAAACCCTGAAACGTACGTACTCAATTACGTATTCCGCGTCACCTGTGTTTACATACTGTTGTCGTTCATTTTTGAATAGAATTTGCGTCACGACAACACAATTACAATACTAGTCAGAATAATAAAAATAGCGTATAATTTCCGTTAGCCGCATGCTAATATTTAAATCATGTTCTCATCAACAAATTGACCGTGAAGGCGACGCGACGTGAAGATTCGTATCACGAAAAACGTGAAAACAACAAGTCGTAACTTGTTTTATGTAACTTATACAGCTATTTATAGTGATAAACTATTCGATTAGTTTATACGCGAACAATTTTCATTTTCCTGTTCTTTACTAATTCGGGTATGAAATGTGTTGTCGGTAAATTAAAAAGCTTTGCGTTTATTTATCGACCTCGAGTGAGTCAGAGTCGAACGAACTTTTGTTTAACGAACCGCGGGGTGATCGGCCAGACGCACCGTATCATGAACCTCGTCCTTACGCAACTTATCAAAATATCACTCAGGAGTATGGATCGTACTTGCGTAATAGTCGAAGGCGTCAACCCTTACTCCCCGATATTGGATGTTCATTCGAATCTCACCCCTTATCAAGTAGGCTTACATTGTGCGAAACGTTTCTTTTAATTTCTATGCATTTTATTTCTTTCCCTGTCGATGATTAAGTTTTAAGTTTATTTTCGTCTGAAGTCTTTTAAAATTGTATCGATATAAATATTTTCAATGGATTAATAAATAGCCCTAATGCACTCAACGGAATATTGAATATTCTTGGAACGGTAATGGCTTGCAAATGATTACTTGATAGTAATTAGAGCGAATAAAAAGTACATACATCTTTGCAACCCAATACGAATACTAACGATAACTTCTTACATACTCGTAACTCGTAAGCGTGTAAGGAATAATTATTTTTTAAAAAAGAAATTCATTTGTTATTTACAGATCCCGCAAACGTGGTCCGAGCAGTTCTTGCGACCTGGGCTACGGTGAG
Organism: Passova gellias; assembly: GCA_018249975.1. Lineage (NCBI taxonomy): Eukaryota > Metazoa > Arthropoda > Insecta > Lepidoptera > Hesperiidae > Passova > Passova gellias. The sequence continues at coordinate 2,318 of DWUN01000627.1, forward strand.
CGGGACGACCAGATGAATGAGTGCAACGCTGCTCTGGTCCTCATGTCGCTCAGCTGCTCACCAAACTCTCCTCGTCCCAGTAAGTACCATACATTTTTATAATCACTCCTATATCATACTTGTCGCAGGAAAGAAATTTCATCAGCGACGATTTCACTTTTTTTTCTCTTATTATTCTCATATAATATTTGTTATGTTCTTATTCATCTGTAACTATCGTTCCGGCCAAAAATGTATACGTTATATCATGATTTTAAAAAAATATTCGTATTTAAAACAATCACCAGAAACACGATCAATATGAATTTATGGACTTCATGAAATCTATTGTATTCTATAAAAAATAGTTCATCCAATCTTTTGGGATGTCTCTTAGTTATGCAAATATCTAAGGGCGATGATCACTTGCCAACGCCTCTTCGGCACTTCATATATAATGTAAAGTCCGCGACCCCGGCGGTGGCTGCTCAGGTCTCCGGGCCATTGAACGAAAAGCTACAAAATGTCAAACTAGTCTAGATGGACCCGTTAGAATCTTTTGAAACGAACTAGGATTGAACGCACTTGCTTGGACAATGGGTCTAATATCAATCCGTCCATCGTCCCCTAATGTTACTTTATCCCATACACATATTCGACATTTCGTCTCTTTTATGATATTAGACTTCGTTTAAAGTGGTTCAAGGAATAAAACCGAAATAGACAATTGTGGTAAAATTAAATTGTTCTAGTTCTGAATTTAACCTCAAAAAAAACAGGAATATATTATGGTTTCGTGTATCTTTTGTATGTTTACGATCTTTAATATGATATACTGGCTTAGAACCACGTAGCAGTACCCTGACTGCACCGTCGAACAACGGTGTTATTTGAAATTCAAATTTTTCGCGACAGGCGTGCGGTTAGCATCCTTCTATTCCAATAGTTAACATATACTGTTATTCGCATATAGTGTAACATATAGATATCATTAATAATAAATGCTGCTACCAATACCAATCACACCGATTAATGTATAACTCTGATGTCAGCTTCGCTGGATTCATTTCATAGACATTAGTTACGTTTTATAATTATTACATAGCTTAAAAAAAATATATCGTTTATTTTTAAGAATATTTTATTTATAAATAAACTCGTTTCTCAGAACTTTGTTCGTGTGTATTAACCACTTTCCTATAAGCATATTTATTGAATAGGATAAAAAAAAAAAACTAGTAGCCTAGTTGTCCTGCCATATAGTTGTCCTGCTGCTATATAGTTATGCTGCTGCTATATAGCTGCTATATAGTTGTCCTGCCATACACTATCTCCATATTAAATTTTTATCATCCAATATAGTTCAATTTTGATGAATATATACTAAAACACTTCTTTTAAATTTGATTTTTAGTGGAAAATATTATAATTTGGACATAATTTGTAAAACGTTTAAACTTAGCCCTGCTGTGCCTAGTTGTAATTAGAAAAAATAATAATAATCCGAATACTATAACATAAATTATATCTACACATATTTTTATAATACGGTGCGCTATTTAACATCCAAACCTAGATTGTCTTCGAGCATTTTTGCCATTGCTTTGACCATTACATAATCATGATAGCGCATTAACGGTTGTGGTTACGCCGATGGGTAGCCGATTACGTAATAAATCATTCCCAATTACCTGGAATCGTAATGTAATCAATGCGATTCGGTATATAATACCATTTTATTAGGTTATAAACTTAGAAGTTCTTAGTAAATAATAAATATAGTTTACGCGAGTTGATTATTTTGTTTTGTGTTTATATTTAATGCTTACCACTCGAGCTTACATTCAGTTGTAACTCCACGAGGGTTTGGTATAAAATCTGTAAAACGCTGATAACGTCTAGACAGCAGTCTAGACTCTGTCTAGACAGGTATTCGGTATAACTTCGTTCTTGTGTTATGAGCTCCGACCAAATGCGCTCTACTACTAGAGCACAACATATTTTCAGCAATCATTTTAATCCGCTCACCGGCTCCTGCTAATTCATGATCCAACACATACAGAATTTAAATTAATAACAGTCTACGAAAGGTACCCTCGTTTATATGAATGATAATACAGTATAAATATGCTGCGTTCATTCATTCGCTCCATGTATTACGATTGTGCGGCTTTAAAGAGTTAATCGTATATCCAATGAGTTCAATTGTTTACAAATTCAGAAAACACATACGTGCTCAATTGTACTGAGCTATTTAGCCATTTAGCTATTTAGTAAATTTCTATTATACCGGATCCTCTAAGCAGTGTTTACCAAACACCAATACTTTTAAATTCCATTTAAATTGGATTCATAATCATGATATTTTTATATATTAAACCAGGGCAACATACATTTATATAGGAAAACATTCAATTCTAAGGCATCACAAACTTAAAGGAAATCTAAAAATGGCCGCTTTGATGATAGAGTAATTCAATGCGATCCAGATGTACAGTACAGTGCACTCTAATGAAACTTTAGAAATACTTGAATGCAACTGAACTTATTGCATAATGAGCCACGCCTCGTCCAAAGCCACTCGTAAAACTTTACGATTCATCTTCAACATTGGTCTAACGTCGTATGTATGCCGCGAGAAAATAGCTGTTCTCGCGAGTGAAAGTGGCCAGTCATAGTTCCGTTTCGTAATTTATTGCACTTTAATTCTTCTTCGTTACATGCTTGTAAGATTTTAATTGCGGCTTGTGTTTCGTGTGTTATTTACTTTTTATTTAATTATCGTTCAAGCCGTATAACATAATGGCTTTGTATTTCCATTTGTAGGCAGTGTATTGTAGAAAAACTGTTATTTATGTATAATAGAAGCAAGTTCTTACGTTTAATGCAATTTATGTTGACCTTACACACACCTACACACACAACACACAGGACAATCGTAGGTAAAGGATTAGCTCACGTGTTGTTGCGTGGAATTTCCTTAATGGCATCTGTTGTCATAGTAGCCGTCCTATAACAGTCATAATCTTAACGTTAATGATGTCATGACGCTTATTACTGTACTAACCGGTACTCGTACAAATCGCTCACAACAGAGCTACTAATTAAAATATACTATTAAAACAAGAAAACTATTCCGTGGTTACTTAAACCAACCTAGACTTATTATGATGTAAGTACAATATAGGTAAAAATATGACAAAGTTATGGAAAAAACATTTGTTAATAAAATAAGTTATGGTTATAGATAGTGATGTGATATACACCAAGAACAAATAAATATTACAACAATAAGTGATTCTGAGAATATCATAATTAATATTCTGCTTACGGAAAGCCAACGAATAAAAAATTATGAGATATTCAATCTATTACGATATTGATCGATTTACGAAGCGAACAGCGAGCGTCCGAATAATTAATATTCAATACAAACAATATTATAAGTCAGATGGGAACCTTAAAGCAGAAAATTGAATTGAAAGATATATAATGTATACGAGCTAATGTATAAATATATATACTAGCTATGCCCGCGACTTCGTCCGCGTGGATTAGTGACTTTGGACAGTATTTTAATTTTCTAACATACTATAATAGAAATAGAAGTTGGTAGAAAAGGAGTTAAAATTTAAGGTTGTATGTATTTTTTTATGCAAATCATATAAAAAATTTAAAAAAATAAACCGTCCAAGAAATTAAAAATACTTTTTTGGGGTGGACAACTCTTACTCCTTAGGAGTATGAAAAATAGTTTACATCCAATTCTCAGACCTATTGAATATACACACAAAATTTCATGAGAATCGATCCAGCCGTTTGGGAGGACTTTTGTTACAAACACTGTGACACGAGAATTTTATACATTAGATATATTCGTAGTATTTTTAATAATTTCAAATACAATACAGCTGTAAAATAAATGTAATTAATCTTGAATCAATACATAGTTTCATACGATATAACTTCACCGATTTTCCAGAAATTCTCCAGTGCGTTCGTTTTAAAAATTAATATTACAGGTCATTCTTGAGCATGTGTACACGAACGGTTACGTCAATACTACATACTAATAAAGATTGCCATTAAGTAATTTTGTGTATCAGGTCCGTGGGGAGGACGGTCATCGGTGTCGCCAGGCGCCAGCAGCAGCTCCGGCTCGTCGTGGCGCTCCAGCACACCCTCCCCACCTCCAGTATCTTCCTCGTTCAGCGATGAGGGCATCGCAATGGACTATGAAGATCTGCATCCGCGCAAGAAAAGGGTATGTACATTCTATAGACAATTGCAGCTTATGTTACACTAACGAGTATCACGGCGAAGGATAAACTGCGCATAGCGATCGGAAATATATGCGTTTTGAATACTAAATTATTTACTTACATGCTAATAATAATAGTGTAGAAATTACTTTGTTACTGAAATATTGTCTCGTACAACATAGCTGTTTCGGACACACACAGCCTGTTTGTGCAAAATGTAAAACGGTTTCAAATTTCACCTTTTAAATACGGAATCAAGAGGGCAGAAGTATAGCCCCGCGTAACGGCAGATCAACAGCACTGTTGATTAGCTCGTTTGAGTAATATAACGATTTCTTTAGTCAAACTTACGCAGCTATATTGCTTAAAGTGCCTGGACACCGTGCCGAGAGTTTCAAGTAGAGCGTGACACAAATCGTGCTCGCTTTCATATACTTAACATCTGAGCAAATGTGTACTTAAGCATCCCGCGTTGTTCATCATTCGCCAAGAAGCGACATAATCCAAACAATATAAATTGTTCAATTGTTTCGAGCGGTTTACAGATTTCGTGATTTATTTACTTAGTGTCCGTCGCTCGGCCAGGTTTCTCTACGCGTGAACCAGCGCGTGCTCCGGCCGTGATGCATCGCCTTAAGTGCAATAGACCAATAGAAGTGGCATTTATCTGCAATACCGCGTTATTATATAGTCATCATAATTTCCATATTAGACATCTAACAAAGCATTTCGCAAGTCACCGGCCTAACATATAGGTACCCGCACACTTTCACCGAGCGGACACCTGCCCGACGTCGTTAAAGGCCATTATATCACAACTATGGGTTTCTGTGCAATTCCTTTCCCGGTTTCGCAAACCAGCAAACTTTGAATCATTTGCGTGTAAATTGACGTCGGATACTCAAACGTATCAGCAAACGATTTGTGTCGTAATGATACATTTATTATTTTCCGCTTCACGGCGATGTTTTCTTTTAGTGCACATTGAAATTAAAAAATGAAAAGAACGGTATTACATTATAATAGGGATATATAACTATTGCTAAGGCTAAAACTGCATTAGTATCTATTTTGTACTGTAAGACAACACCTGTAGATTATCACTACATAAAACAAAGTCGCTTTCTCTGTCTCTATATCCCTATGTATACTTAAATCTTTAAAACTACGCAACGGATTTTGATGCAGTTTTTTTAATAGATAAAGTGATTCAAGAGGAAGGTTTATATGTATAATAAGATTCATTATATAGTTGAGAAATACTGTTATAATCTGTATGGCAGAACAACGTTTGCCGGGTCAGCTAGTTTATTATAAAACATAATTCATTAAGTAATCGTATTTCAAACGTATTATTAGATTAACTGATATTGAATCTAAAAAGTAATGTTTTGGTCAATTTTATGCGATAAAGATGGTTAATCCTATTTTGATATGAACGCATACAGGATATCAATCATGCATGTAATAACTTCAATGTCAAGCGCATACTTTTGCGATACATAAACAAGATAAAAAAGGGACCTTGATGGAATGCTATTACTATCTAAAGATATTCTTATAGAGCTGGGGGTAATTACTCAATTTCGCATGACATATACGCACCTAAACATTTGTATACACCGATAATTGAATATTGTATTGATCCAATTATTTCAATTTTGAAAGGAAAAATTTCACTAGTTCAATATTAACGGTTCCATTAAAAGTGGACTTAAAAATGTATCCACTTTAAGTTTTCCAATGGAATCGTTATGTACGTACATAAATGATTTACGATACACGTGCGCAGTTCAGTGTGTCGTGCAATGTCAAGGCGCAGGCGGCCGCATTATGTAACACCATTGTAAAACTGTCATAAATATGTTTACGACGCCCGCGCAGATCGCTAGCAGTCGCTGCTCACTTTTCTAGTTTGACTATCACCTATGTACTAGTCATTTTTTATATATATTTTTTAATATTTCCCATTGTAATGTACAAATTAGTATTCAACTTCTAGACTAGATTCTGCTTTCTTACAGACTTTTGTCTTACAACAAATTATAATAGCGTTATATTCAAAGACTTTAAAATTATTTTAGGATTAAATTGCACCCAGTATTGAATGTAGCTTAGTATGCTTTTATGACGGATTTCGTATAGTACCACACTTTTATGTGAAGTAATATGCAGAGACCACTCACTTTACAGTGAGATCGGGGGTATCCGAGATATTAAAATTGATAAGTGTCTTAAAATGTAAATAACATTTGTTGTTATTATAGTGACAAACTGCCGAATTCGTGACAAAATTGATATCAATATTATCTTTATTCAAATTATAATCATAATCAGCGACTGTCAATGATAGAGTCGCACGAGTCACGCTTATAGGTCGCAAAGTACTACTTTTTAAAATACTCTTTAACAGTAAAGCCTTTGGCCGCGATCTTGCGTAGTAAGACAGTTTCCTACCAAATAACTATTATCTTGTAAATTAATTAATATAAAGTGTAGTAAATAATGTGTAACGTAGTAGAGTTTCATTGCTACCACACAAAGGTTTTGGTTATTACTACGCAAAATAGCAGATCAAAAAAACGAATAGAATCCTTGGAATTAATTCAACACTCACGCTCTATGACGATAATGTTGCCCACACTGAAGCATTTTTAATAAAATATTTGGCAATATTGTACACAAACGTCAATTGAAAGATTTTTTTTAATTTATTTAATTCCGCGATCGCTACGACTCAACGCGCGCACATCAAATATTCCGGCACTATTCTACACTACTCTTTGTTCACGCACGACGCTTTCATAAATTATTATGACTGGATAGCGTTTACATACTCGTACAAACTACCACAAAATGTAGGAACTGCTATTTTCTATTACCTCGTTGCTAATACAAGTTGCGCAAGCCACGTGACGCTGGCATGTCACGTCTAGTACTCTCGACAGTACATTATATTGTACATTATACCGGTATGTATGTATATAATGTCTTTGTTCTTAACTACGTCCACTTTTAAGTTATTGTCTCTTAAATAATCGCACCCTATAAATTAACGATTGCTTTAAATAATTCTCGTTATCTGATTTTGAATGTTGTTTTTGAAATGAGTTTTTAAGTGTGATAAGATTTCATATACTCAATAAATCGATATTTACAAATATTGTTACAAATACGATTGTTTCAAATATTAAATTCTCGTTAAAAGTGCCGTTCAATGAAGAAAAAGTTATTCTCATTTGATTGGTTACAACTTTATACAACAATGTGCAACCTGACCTTTACAGTGGCCTTAATGGTGATAGTACGCACATTCGCACTCAGCTAACGAGTCTTTGAGAAATTTCGGCAAGCAAGGCCTCAACCGTGAATGCGTTGAGACAGAATGAAATATTCGTTAGCGGGTACAATACAATAGGTGTTCATATTGGCGTGCAAGACGCTTCATGCCCACGCCAGTATGTAACCTTGTAATGGCGGCCAAAATGTCGTGGGCGGAGCGATGCTCGCGTTACTATTACCCACTTCGGTTGCGTAACGACTATTTACACAGCAGTAATTACAGTTAAATGCGAGGATTAAGAGGTCACTATCACTGTACCGTAATGTGATCGCGTGTATATAGGAAACAAATTTCCGTATGGTCTCACAGTTGGATATACTTTTAAAAAATATTTAAATTAATTTATATAATTCATCGATTACATTTTGATCGTGATCCAATGAAATAGCACTTACAGTTTTCCTCTGTAAACGTCCTCTATAACATCTGTCTCAATATGGATTATGAATCGAAGAAAATTACAAATAATACTCATAGAACAAAAATTTCATTCGTGTTCTATTCCGTCTAAAATAGAATAAAGCGGATGAAACGTGTGCTGAATATAGCGAAAACCAAAACACAGAGCCGCCTACGTAAATAGCAAGTATTGTGAGCTCAACGGTTATTGGTGCAACATGACACAATGGCATGCCCAGACACGGTGTCGCCGAGCTGAATTATCACATGAGCACCGTTGGCAACTGACGAGCTGTAATACCGATCTGTGACGTAAGCAGCTGCTTAGATAAATACATACCTACTACTCGGAATCGGAAAAATTACCAACACAAACAACTCTGCTAAAGGTCACGTGCCATATGCGTAATTTAATCTATGGTTGACTGTCAGCTACAATTTACCTTAATTACCCTGAACATGGGAAATCGTAGAGTTACACTAAACAACATTGTTAGAAATATCTTAACCCATAACACGCCTTATGGTAAACGGTATCGGCCCCTCCCACATCATTGAAGGCTATCCTTAGAATTTTGCCATTGATTATATCAAGTAAAATACGTAATGTACATATAAAACTTGTTAGGAAACAAGACTCATTGTCGCATGACTTTATTTCATTCTTCTTCGAATTACTTTGCGAATGATTAGTAGATGATGGGCATTATTAGTGTAATCTTTCCTGAGTGTCAGCGGCCCTGGTCGGATTATCGCCCTCGGGGTCGGCGACCCCCGCACATGTGATCCGTGCGCGGAACCTGTTCCTGTGCACCACTTACGGACCACTGCCCACTGCGCCCACGGACGAACTGAACTATACGTCTCACTACTACGTCATCGATATACGCAGTCAATCGATACTTGTTATAACGAAAAAAAAATGTAGCATTTTAATTACATAAATTAACTGACATTTTGCAAATATTCTTACTGTATTCATATCATCGTGAATTTGTACTGTGTCTAGCGATTGTTATATGTCACCATACCATCTAACTATATGTAAACGCGAAGCGCTGACATAATTATGTTTATTAGAATTGTGTTAGTAAAAAATATCGCGTAATTTATATACATAAATAGGTAGATGGAAAAATCTCTTGATAACAAGCGTAGGAGTGACGCCAGCTGGCAGACCTTGAATAAGGACACAACTATTATAACGAAGCGAGGCCTTGCAAGCTTTCTGCATGCAATACGAGCATGTATTACGCGTGTGTTATAACTACGTATGTAAGTATGCAAATTTTACTCGAGGAAGTGCTTAAACTATCCAATTTACTATCAACAACTGACATATAATTGAAAACTATAAAATTTGCCAATATTAATTTATATCGAGGTTAAATGCTAACCGTATAAGCCTCCAGTATCCGTTTGTATAGTGGTACGAACATAGGTAGTGGGACCTACCTAGCGGTCTTTTTGTTCTGCATCGAAGTATAGCAATAACGTCAGTTGCCGTATTGCCGCCGGTCGCTCGACATTCTATGCTTTATTACTTCTTTCCGAGAACAAGTGGCCGGCGAAAATATTGTCGCTGCAACTATGATTAGTCTACGCAATTAAAGTTCCATTAGCGTGTTCACGATAATGCGATTCTAGGGATTCGCCGGGGCCGAGGCAGCGTGTAATATACGTCAATAGATAAAGCATGAGTTATCGCCACTCGTCACATTCGATTCGAATGTTTTCAAAATACAATACGGAAAGGTGGCTGGCATGATGCAGCGCACGAGCATGAGCGGCTCCGCCTACCGCGTGTTGACGTCGCCGGCTCCTCGCGTAACAATAGCCGGCGCGTTGCATCACGGCGCACGCGCACGCCGATCGAAACTCGTTGCATAATCAACACAACGTGCCCCCGGTCTCCTTCGCCTTTTAGTACCTATGCTTAAATGCTTCTCTTTGTGCAACGAATCGAAGAAAATCGTTAAAATGGAAATGGTGCGAAAACTCCTACGTTGCACGATAGTAATAAATTTTATGATAATACTATCCTTACTACACTAGTGAAATACGATTAAAGAGGTTTCCACTTAATAAGACAACAGCATCCTGATCACTCAACTGTCACACTCACGACACTTAAATTGTAAATACTGTACAGTTATTTAAATGTTAACGACCAGCGCAGCCTTAACTTTTAAATTTTTAAACCTTGCAATTGAGTTTACCTTGCGAATCATAATTCTATAAGGAAATGTCCCTATCTAAGTACACGTCAATAAGAAGACCATGAGATTGCAACACACGATGCGCTCGACTGCGGAAAAAAGCACGAGTCGTATTATCGCGAGTGCACGTGTAACTTCGCGTGGCTAATAAAGCGAGCAACAATAATTACAGCAAAATTATCTGCGCCCAACTGCTGATAAACAAGAACGGACCTTTGTTTACTCAGAGATTTGTTGACGCATGAAGCTAGCAAATACGACCATTCCGCCCTATGTAATAGCTCTTTATCTGCTTTAAATACGTAAATGATTATATCATTAAAATTTATCGATCCGTATATTGAGTAGAGACGTATAAATAAACCAACAGGTCTTATTAAATTAGGGTGTCGTCTTATATGTAACCCTTGACTGTTATGAAAAATAAAAAATAATAATTTTATACTTATTAAAATTTACGTTTCATGGAGACATTGATGTATGTATGTATTCTCAGTATTTTTTGTGTATTATCATGAATGTTCTTTTTTTATATACCTCGAGATCGTGATCACGTTGGTATATGGAGATTTTTATTTATTTTTTTTAACAACATATATTTAAAAACATGTGTCCGTCTAACGAGCGTAGTTGCGCATGTAATCGACTGCGTGACAGATAGGTATAGACTAACATAACGGCACTAATAATAGTTCCTTGTTAAACTGGCTAACCCTAAAAATCTAAGATGTTCAAATGTCACGAGGTCCAAGGCAAGATGTGTGTAAATATCGTACGTGTTTGAGCGAAGGTCGCTTTATCGCTCGGCGTTGATAAAATAAGCCAATTGTTATCAGGAGAGGCGGCGGCGGCACACTACTTCCGCGTATGCTCACGGTCGTTGTAATTACTCAGATAATTAGAACCGTCATTCAACACAGCTTTAGCAATGATAGAATTTGCACATCAGTAATTAGAGTCCTTCCGTTTCACCTTCAGTCTCCTCACTAATGGCAAAATCAATGTTCACAACTTAGCATACAATGCCCCGTACAGTTTGCGACGTGACGTCATACTGCTAATATTTTTTATAGTTACAGCACTGTTAATTAATTAACTTTTTATTTTGTTACTTAATTATGTATGTCAAATGTAGAGCTGCGTCTGATATAAATGTTTGACTCGGCTCGTAATTTAACGTAATATAACAGTCGCCTTATCGTTCAATTTGCGTTTTACTGTCACATAGTTTCTGGCCGAACGATACCCACCGATTACATTATCTTATCTAGGAGAACCAAAAAAATCTATTATAAATCTTGTCGATTGTGAACTGGGAAATTTTATAAATGTAACAATTGACGTCTATGTAAGTTACGCAAGTTTCCATCGTGTAAGAGCCGTCGTGCTCTATCTATAGCATTATCTATGTACACGATAGGTGAATAGATAAGACCGACAACTTGGAGGTAGAGGCACGGACGTATCATCACAGCGCCGGTCACGTGAGAAGAGGCTGCGGGCGGGGACAGTGTGTGTTTGCGAAAACAGTCTAGAGCATGATCATTGTATAAGCCCTATGTACTGTATGAGAACAATAATTAACTTGTAAACAACTGCAGTCTTCGATAAACCTCTTGTCACTCTCTAAAATTTACTCTGAAGGTCAATTATTGGAATATTTTGTTTTTAACAACATGCGAATGACGGAATGGCAGCTATTATTTTGTTTTTGCCTATCAACTAGCGCGTAACCGAGCGCCATCTGTTACAAACAACAACCAACGTTTGCGCAAAAAAAGGTTGTTTTAATGTTTAAAACAGTTTCAAGGTTCATATAACATTACATTGCGTGGCTGTCGTATTTGAGCGCGCGCGAATAAAGACACGACCTTCGCGGTCTATATTTAAAACGCGGAAGACTGCGGTACTAGAGGAGCTGATCATTCCCCGCTGTGTAAACAGTTAGGAGTGTAAATGGCAGCCGCGGAACTGGTCGCGCACCAAACGCCCTCCACGTTTCATTCGCATCAACGCCCGCCTCATTACTAGTCTACTTATTTTATTGTGCTTTGACCCATTTACCAATGTCGATCGCCATTTTGTAACTAATTAACTGACATGTAAATGTTTGTTAGCCGTAATCTAACTCGACGCAACGGCTTATTTATCTGTATTTTTATTAACACTAAATTACTCATAGAAATTGCGACGACGAGTTGTAATGAAATCGATCTGTAATAACAAAAGCATATCATTGAAACTTGTAATTATAACACGCTTTTATTAAATTATAGCGTTCATTAGAAATGTGGTAACGTTTATTATCGTGTCCGCTTTGGGAAGTGAATCAAAAGCCGCAAAGTGTGCGCTTAGCTTGTTACGTCACGACCCTGCCGCTCGGTAATATAAGGTCGAAGTACAAACACCCTGTCACCATGCCGCCATGACAAAGTAACGCCTCCGTCGCTAGTTCGCGTTTGATTTAGACGTTTTACATAACCACGCAGAAGTGTACCAGCGATAAGGTATTCAGGCAGCAACATACCTATTTTATTATCAATGTTGTCTATTTAATATATTAATGTTACGTTAGCAACACTACATTACCTGCTAACATCTTAAATCGAGTTCAATATGTATTATTGGATAAGTTTAATAAGAGTAAGCAAATATTTTGTTCTATGTTTATGTTAGTAGGGATAGACATTTTAAATTATTCGGTAAAGATCAATATTTGGTTAAAACAACACACACAAACATGCCCTATAACAGCACTAAAAAGGAACCAGGCCTGAAGAGACAGATAAAGTATCAATGTGGGTCACACATGTAGGCCGTTCACACTTGACACGGCATATATTGTAAAACATAATCATATTATTAAACGAAAGTAAACAAAAATTGCATAATTTTTATATTATACAAGTTACCACTATTCATAGAGACGGTCCAGTGCAATTTAATATTCATATCAGCTCAAAAAAATGTAAACAATTCACATATCAACTTCACTTAAAGCTGTTCCTGTCGATCATGTATGGAGTTTTACCGAGTTCCTTATTGAGAATTAATTTGGTTTTGAATAACTCGTCTGTTTATTCTGTTTGTCCTTTTAAATTCAGTTGGAAGAAGCTCATAACTGTTCTGCAACAGAAAGTAATTGACCGTGATGATGGATGGTCCTTATTATTGATTAAACATTAATAATGTTTAATCAATAATATTTTCGTGAATTCATTAATAAATGAATTCAGGAAAATAAAACTACGATATGATCACAATGTAAAGCGTTAAGTGTTGCTAATAACAAAACACTCTTTGTACTAACATAACATACTACTTCAAGGATTATTTTCTTTGTGAGACTCTATATTTGGTTCGGTATTTATGATGATAAATCTGACATTTACTACACCTGAAGCATTTCTCGAGATATCAATAGAGCGCGCAAATACTTCAATAAATGATTATTGATCGAAAAACCGACAAATGTATTAGACTGTACTACTCAAATGTCTATACAGTGAGTAGTAGGATCGCGTTGTGCAATCGCTAAAATAGGTTACATCCATACGAGCGCCCTAGATACTGCGGTAGCATTAGCCATTTATCAACTCCTTTGTGCAGTGACTAAAGAGACCGATGCTATTATGTATTTCGAAGTATCAGAACTTTTGCAATGTTTAGAGGAAGATCGTAAAATTAAGAAGACTTTATAACGAAATAAGACTATCAAAACAATGGATTTCCTGTTTATGGGAAGCAACAAAGAATATGGCGTCGTTCGTGAGTGATGCGCGCGAACTTCAGTTTTGTTGTCGTTCCGTCTCGCTCTACAGGTCATCGCCCCACACACAACTCCCCCGTTCTAATAACCCTGTGTATATCGGTAGCCTGACACATTATCATTTTTCAAATTACAAATACTCCTTTTGTTTGTTATCAATGTGACGCACAGTGTCAGATACTTAATTTTTTCTTATTAAATTTCGCAAATTAGGTACCTACTCAATTTGCAAACGATTTCATTTTAGAAAACACTAAAGTTATCGCTGTTTTACATATTTTACATGTCGTTCGGAATCTGTAGCTACAACAGTTGCGGTTATGGTCATTATGGTTCTGTGGCCACATTAGGCAATTACTTCTACTAACTTGCACAATTAATACAAACAAAGGAAGTATTGCGTGAGACACGACATGTCAGTGGGTGGCATATTAAATATTGTTTAATCTTTGACCACCTATTATTAATAATTTAATCTAATAAAGAAATGTATATTATGTATAGGTACATAACATCGTAAAACATGTTCACTTATATAAGAAAATAATTAATTAAATATAAATCAATGTCTTTAAAATATAACAAGAATCCTATTCGTAATTTTTCAATAAGATGAATTTTAATCAAACAATTGTTATATTCTTATCTTAGATACTTACGTGTTTTGTATTAACGTCGGCAAATAGGTAGGAGCAATGCGTTTTTTTACCGGCATCGGCGGGGCATTGACACCAAAGTCGGGGCACTGCCCGTTCTTGACAGTTCAAATGTTTACATTATACTACATCTCGAAGGATCATTCGTTACTCACTTCAATTAACTCTAAATTAAAGATAAAATAAGAAACGCAAGTGACTAATGCATTTAAAACTATTAAACTACAGTTCACTTGAATCACGGATATACGAGTACATAATATTTAATTGGCACCATTTTTTCTAAACCTGCTTTTGTAATTGAACAGAAAATTTGCTTTCAATTTATGATAATAAAATTGTTTTTAATTCATAATTACAGTAGCCAAGCTTCAAATTATAAATTTGCTCACTGAAGGTCAACCGGATTTTAACAAAAAAGATCTATATCCAAGAATAAAAAGGGCTTTGTCCGGAGGCCTTTGCTCGGCGAGCCTCTCTCGCCAGGGGTAAGGACCGCTCAGACGAACGAATACATAATTAATATACAATGTTAACTGTAGATTTTTAGCGTATATTCTTATCGATGTATATTGTTAGAGTCGGTAACGACGCATACCTATATAGGTACGGTGGCGAATATCAAGTGGGAACAATAGCAGGCGGTGAGTTCATCAGACGCGATAATGAGTGGTCCCGTGGGTTCAACAAACTCCCCATTTTACAAGTAAAATAAACTGCACGATACTTTAAATGTGTAACACCAAATTCTTCGAAAACGATGTGACCAATAAACTGCGTAGTTTTAAACGTTTGAATAACTGCCAAATGTTATAGCGGTGCCAGTTGCAAAATAACACTTTTATATTGCCAATTAACTAGATGGACTGCGTTCAGTATTTAATCGTATAATAAGCATTGTCTCGCTCAGTGTAATTACACGCAATTACTTGCATAGTTAGACGTTTGATGTGCGCCGTTTGTGCTGGCTTCAAGAAAAAGTGAAATTGTAACAAGTCAGAACCAGTCGAGGTCGGTGACCAGAGAGGCGTCTCTACACCGATTGGCGACTGCCCCACGTCGCTGATTCATCATTCCCGCTACCACCTCACCGCTCCAAGGTCTCTCCTCCCATTTATTATACATATCCTTTATGCCAAGCGCCGAAACAATAACCGAAATGAGTGACTTTGTTTCTGCCTGACTGAACAGAATTCCACTTTTATAAATACACATACGAGTAAAGGACATTAATTACAATGCTTATAATTAATATTCTTAAACTATTGAATATTTTTAAAGGGGTAACTAATTTATCCTACGCTAAAATGTTCTGTAAAAGGAATAAACTTTTATGATTAAAAAAAAATGCAAACATCGACGATAATATCTATGGTATATCGCGAATATAATGTCTATGGTACTAATGATGAAATATAATGCAATCTATGGATGAAATTAACGAACATTTGACAGACTAAGACGAGTTGGACGGCCGCGATCGGGTTTTTTGACATGAGGTAAACTGTGTATCCTATATAATGTAGGTAATTGCAGGCTGAGAGCGAAGGGTGAGCAAGAGGGGGCGGGGGCTGCGAGGGGACTGTTTTGGATTTGGGTTCAATGCTTCTCAGCCGCCACCTGTGGGATACATCGATAAGTTTTTACCTGCATCGTTTATCCTTGAATAACAACAAAGTTTCCAAGGAATGAATCTATTTCGATATGCAATTTTAAAACATCATCTAGCGAGCGATGCCTTTAGATTCATTGTTCACAATCGCCAGAGCAAACAATGTGTTTTTTGAAATTTGCATAATATTTAATTTAATTTTTTGAAGCAGCAGTGTTGATATAAATAATTTTATTTCAACAATAATTTGAATATAGAAATCATTTACAAATAGTATCTTGATGTATGATGTTGTGGATACTGGTATTTTTCGAATGCAGTGTCATAGATATCTCTACGTAGCGATATTTGTGGAGACGTGGTTCGGTTCAGTGACCTGCATCGTTCCTAGCCCCCTTGTCACCATGGGGTGCACTCTGGCACGCTAAGCACTTTTCAAGTATAATGCCATACTATTTTACCTCTTTCTATAGCATATAGTACTTTTTATATTTTTTTATGGTGTTTGCATTTCCATAGCTTTATTCTCAATATACGAATGTACTTTCTTTCTAGCATTTTCCTTTTTGTGACTAATTTCTTATTTGATTTCTTATTTTATTTACTTGGTAAGTAACAATTTAATCATGTAGTAACGTATGCAATGAAGCGAAATCAATTTCCAAAAATAAAATCTTAACGCAGTGTCGTAGTGACTATTTGAACTCTATATGTAAGTAATACATTTCTACGTGTCGATAATAGACTTCTATAATTTTCACATAATAAAAACACTTCATGATTTTATTTTTAAAAATTTAGTTTCATTTCAATTATAATCGAAAAACTTAAACATTTATATTGATAAATTTTAAAACTTCCTGGTTGTCGGTTTTACTTATGAATATATTAAGTATTATTTCAAGGCTACGTAGCGGTTGCGTTTCGCATATTTATTTTCTTCATTTAATCTAACAAAAAATATTCATTTAATATATTAAGGAAATAATTGAAGAAAAATACGTGCATAAAAAAAAACAAAGGAATTATTCAAAATTATCGCATATAATGCATTTAGCCATGCTCGTATGAGCCAAGTGTAGAGCTTACCTACCTATTGTGCTCTTATACACGTGCCTCCAAGAATAATGTAATCTTTAAGACGTGACGACTCAACTAATAGGTACCTCATAAATAAATTTTGAAAGTAATACCGTAACACTAACGTACAGCAGAGTGTTATATAAGATGGAAATGGGATTACAATTCAATTTTGCATAAAGGTCTAATTTCGAGGGAAATGAGCAGTTTTATCAATTCTCGAAACGCACGCAAGTCTATGAAAGTGGGTATCATAATCAATCGCTCTGCAACACGCAACACATCTGGAATAGAGGTACCTTCCTCGTGTCGTTGTACCGCTAGAGCGAGATGACACCAAAACAACTTATGTAGCCGCGTTAAATGAAGTAAATAAGGAGAAGGTCACTTAAGCGAAAAGCACTTATGCACCACAACGCGCTAAAAAGAGACGTAATGAAAACAAATCAATAAGCCATCTCGGCGTTTCGCCATAGAAAGAGACGGCACAATAACAAACCGGCATAAAATGCCGGCTCGAGTTACAAGACTTTCTGCAAACCATAATAAACCTTATTGCCACCCACTATATTACACTATTCCGTGGATTATAATTTAACGTGCAAGCCTATGTTCTAGAACGCAATAACTTTGTTGTTGATAGACTTTAATGGAAGATCCCGTTGTAACATTCTTCAGTAGGCTCTTTCTCTAAGAGTAGATGTAAATTGCGGAGAAATACAAATATATATGAATTCTTCATTAAAAACTTCACCTGAATTTCTATAAGTAATGTTACATAATAAAAAAATTACTCTTTAGTATTACTAGTGTACTGAATACCTGTTGTGTAATTATTATTGTCCGAAAAAAGGGCCTTCTCTTTTTTTTCTATGAATTATTTTTTTACGTATTACAGCTTTTACGTAGGTATAGCATAAAATCAGAAATAAGGAGAAATCTACAAGAATTCACTATACAAGTGCCTATCCGATATAGCACTTATGGCCTCCCTTTCCCTTCCCTCCCACACCATGGCCTCCCCCACTGCGGCCGCGACACGTGCAACGCGCCCCTCCCGCTCTGCACTCACCCGTTTTCTCATGGAAGCGCAAACAAAACTCTTTTTAAGTTACCAGACAGACAACTTGCACACGAAAGTGTTACAGCCTTTCAATGTAACTGTTTCAATAATACTTTAATTGTAATTATTATGAATGAATAATTTGTTATTACACTGTAATAAAATAATAATTTTCAGTTTCGCTATATTCTTGCCGAATCTATAATATAAAGCTGAAGAGTTTGTTTGATTGTTTGAACGCGCTAATCTCAGGAAATATTGGTCCGATTCGATAAATTCTTTCAGTGTTAGATACCTCATTTATCAAGGCAGGCTCTAGGCTATATAACATCACGCTAAGATGAATAGGAGAGGAGCAGCAATAAAAAATAATTTATATGGCAGAAC